>ONZH01022889.1:0-33163 GCA_900303285.1 Rhinella marina | reverse complement strand
GGCCACTATGAGAAGGCACGGCAAGAACATCCCCTTTTCAATGAGAACAAGTGGAGACTTGTAGGAGGATGACTGTTTTCTTTGGCAGTGGATTCACCTTCCCCTTTATCATTGCCAGACAACAGTTGGTGAAAAGTAATTGGCAATGATTAAGAAAATGTAACGGTGCAGTGGACCGTCTGTGAAGCAAACCTATATATTGCCACCATGCCAGCCATGGGTTGTACATAAACTAATAACAGGAAAAACAAAAAAATATTTTACAGAAGGGTCAATTACAGACACTCCTAAACAATTTTTTTAGGAGGGTCAACTTCGGACACTCCAAAACAAATTTTTGGGAGGCTCACCTACAGACATTTGACTGCTACCTCAATCTAACTTGGTCACTTGTTGGTGTCACTACGCTGTCACCATGCTGTGTCAGGCTTATGCCTGCGTCGTGGGGCGGGGGATAGCACAGCAGTGCCAGCATGAGCAGTGGTGTCACCTGCAGACGGTGATGGACCTTCGTTGCACCTAGTTGAGTGCTTCCCTAACATGTGATGGGCATGTGTTTCGCCTTTCTTGGTCTGGGTGAGCACAATTGCCATGAGAGTAACCACCAGGCTGTTGCAGGAGAATTTGGGGTAATGGTGGGATTAGGCAGCCTCAGAGGCATCCATGCATGCTGCCCCTGCTGTTTCCTGTCCATTTCTGTGGTGTGTCCTTCATTTTCTGATGTTTCCAGGTTTTCACCCAGCCTTCCCTAGGCAGAGCCTTGGTCCCCTGCAAAAATTGCTTGCGTCTCCCATTGACTTCAATGGGGTTTGTTACTCGAAACGAGCACCCGAGCATCGGGAAAAGTTCGTCTCGAATAACGAGCACCGAGCATTTTAGTGCTCGCTCATCTCTAGTTGAGAGGTGACCCTATTTCTTGTTATGGCACTTTTAGCTTCTTGGAAGAAGCTGAGCTAAGTCAAAGTCACGGTGCTTTCCTACTGTCACTGCCACTTTGTTGAATTGGTCAGGGGGGGTAACATAAGCAGCCCTTCTGGATATTCTAGGGATATGCCACCAATGTTTTTTCCTGGCTAGCATACAATGCTTCTGAGATACACAGTGCAGTAGTTATTTTAAAGTAAACTAGCATCTGAATATATTCGTGTTGACCTCTTCTGACCTTACATACACATTGCCAGACAAACTATTTGAAAATGAGAACATAGGATTTGACTTCCCACCTCATATGCAAATTACAAAACCTCAATGTTTTCAAGTAAAAACTAAATCTTAGTTTGTTCGAGGAAGAATGACAGTTTGTTTTGCAATTCAAATAAAAAGCCATGTTACAGTGTTGGCTGAAAAACTGAGGCTGTAAAAACAGTGTCAAGACAAATATTTCCTAGAATTACAAAGTTATGCACCATAATGCCTCAAGGACTAACGCTGAGCACAATGTCTGGTTTTAGAGCCAATGCAAGAAGTACTTTGTAACATAATACAGGTTGAAATTTATAGACTTTCCATGGAGGCAACGATATGTATTTTCTATTCTTTGGGGGAAATGGTTTTTGCCTTCTGTCTGAATTAATCCCTTCAATCTCAAATAATGGCTTTATTGCTTTAAAAAAAGTTTTGAAGGCATATGGTATCTCTAAGACTTTTTATGTTGTCTAGATAAAAATATTTCATGGAATGAATGAAAACTCTGGAGTTTGAATAAACAACATCATGATAGATTATAGTAATTGCATCTCTTCAACTTCCACTGAATTCCTCTAAAGTCCTCTACATTCCCGAATTTATAAAATTAGACTGAACTCTACTACCTTTCTTTATCTTCTCCCAAATGCAGAGAACAAATATAATCTATAAATCTTTACTTAAAGGGAACCTGTCATCAACTTTATGCTGCCCTCACTGAGGGCAGTATAAAATAGTGACAGAAATGCTGATTTCAGCAGTGTGTCATTCATGAGCTAAAAGTAAATGGTTGCCGAGAACCAGCATCATAATCATTGCAGCTTAGGCCTAAAAAAGAGTCAAATCTACATGAGAAGAGTCATGGTTATTCCTAATCTCCTGCACTCCTGCCCATCTGTTGATGATTGGCAGTTCTCTCCTAGACAGAAAGAGAGAAAACTAAGTAGAAGACTGTCAATCATCAGCAATTGCGGCAGGGAGAGCAGGAATTCATGAATAACCATGACTCTTCTCAGGTGGCCATGACTCTTTTCCAGGCCCAGTCTGCTATGTTTGTGATGTTGGTTCTCGGCAACCACTTACTTTTAACTTATAAATGACAGATCGCTGAAATCAACTCACCTGTCTCTACTTTATTCTGCCGTTAGTATGGGTAGCATAAAGGTGATGACAGGTTCCCTTTAATTATGAAATCTGAACAGTTTTAGACAAAGACAACTACAGTATGTGAAATCCAGGTTTTCAAGTATTTGTAACAGTAAGGTCTTATGTACACTACAGTAGCACACACAGTCCTTGTGGAGTCCCCATATTCCTACATCTTGGAAATATAAAACAGAATACAGGGGTGTATTCTGGTATAGTAATTTAGATATATAAAAGTTACATGCACACATGCTGATAGGTATATTTTAATTTTATAGAGTTGTGCTATTAATTAGGTGCAGATCAGTCCATAGGTAATGCCAATCTTGATCTCCTGAGTGACAGAGTGAGATGCGCCTAATTTATTAAGAGGCAAATTAATACATTATATGCATCTCTGGCTATCCAAGCGCCAGAAACTCAAATCCTGTTAGGGGCTGCAGTATTACGCTATAATTCAAATAGTAGTAAATCCAGCTGTCTTTTCGAGGCTGCATCCCCTCCTGCTAAGCTCTGCCCCTTTACTTGTCACTTTATAAAAGCAGCAAGAAGTTGAAAAAGTTGCAAATTATGGAACAAATATGGCATGTGCCATAGCTTGCAACTGTTTAATATCACATATGTGGCATTAAAGCAGTGGTAAATCTCTCTCAATGTGTCTGTTCATATTCTACATGGGGCTCTCATCTATGTGGAATCAGATAAAAAGGAGAACTATAGGAGCATGGTTTGATTGGTAACAGGAAACAGAGCACAGGTAATATCTGCTGAGACTGCTCCATTGAAACAGATTTTTTTGTGTGTTTTATGAAAATATATAATTTATTGATAAAAATCTAATTAAAAGCAATGTGTTTCAATGCCAATCTAGCGGCTTCGTCAGACTAATATTGTTATGGAAAATTAGATTTCTTTTTAAGCTGACCACTGATTGGCCTAGCATTTGACACAGAGAGGGTCATTTATGACAATGCAGATATATGCTACTTTTGTGGTGTATATATGGTGCAGATTCTGTTGCACGCCATCATGCCAGGTCTAAAAATGTGGATGTGGTGTGGTGTGACAGGGAAGGGGACAGGTAGGCAGGCCCATCTCATTCATCATTTTCTATGCCTGGTTTAGGCATCTGTCTGACATTTAGAATCGGCTGTGGATATGTCAAGGTCGTGTAGAGGCTGGTGCCTCTACAAAACTTTGGCGATCCACTACCAGCTATATGGCTTATTAAGACCGGTGCCTAAAACACTGGTGTTAATAAATGTGCCCCAAAATTTATTAGATGACTGGCACAAAGTAAAATTAAAAGTGCTATTCACACTAGACTGTTAAACCTTTGTGACAGAACGGATGAGTATTTTTAGTAAAGACCAATTGAAAACATGATTTTTAACCCAAAAGGAGTAAAATAAAATCATAAAAAAATTTACCCCTGAAGGAGTACAGATGCAGCCAAGCTAAACTCGTTAATTAATGCGTTAAGTAAAAAATGGCACAAAAAAGTTAACTGACTTTTCAATGGATTTCAATGGCTTTTGTCAAAATAAGGCATGAGATAGCCCTGTGACATATGTTATCAGAGTCATCAGAGTTAATTTTAGCTCAGCTACATCTGTACATAGACATTTTAAATATCTGACTTTAATGCTCAGATGTGATTGCTTGAAGTTATCTAGCAAATCCTGAGGCTGCACCACTGAGAGATTCTGATGTCAGCATGATCCCTATCATATCATGAAGACCTTCTGTAGCTTGAACGTACCAAAAATATGCCTGGGCGAAGGAAGGTAATGATGTGGCTGATGAGCCTGACAGTACGTAGTAGTAGTGTATGTGTGTATGCATGTATGTAGTAGTGCAGCTTCAGCCTTTGACTTGAAATAGTCATATCTTAGCGTAGAAGTAAGATATTTAAGCTCAAACGTTCACGTTGATGACTGACGGGTTACCATTTCATTATTCATTAAAAAAATAAAGTTTTCTGATAGGTAATCTGTAAACACAGAACTGCACATTGTTTCTTATTGTCCTTTCAGAAAATAGCATTTGAGGGGGTCCCTGTTCTTTCTTGAATAAGTGCAATTGTACTTTTTTTAATAGCACAGAACAGGAATTGTCCACATTTCAGAGTGATTGTCATCTTTGAGTAGCTGTGAAGGGGATTCAGTGCTTTACAGAGAATTGCATCTCTTTCATCTTAGCCCTATCTCAAGGACCCCACAACTTATCCTCTTACATATTGCTATGAGTTCTCAAAAGATTAGCGGAAACTCCACTTTAGAAATAGAAAAGGGCATAAAATGCAATCTTTTGTAGCGTGCCAATATAGTCAGGCCAAGTAAGCTTTTTTTTATTTTTGCTTATGGTGTTTATTCTGTTTTACTTGTGCTGTAGATTGCAGGAAAAAATAAAGGGCAATAAATGCTTCAGAAATAATATTACTTTATATGATTGCTTTCAAGGAGGTTAACAGGATTGCCGATATTGAACTTGCTGCAATTCTTGATGGAATATAAAGAAAATTGGCCATCTGGGGGGCATCAAGCAACAAGGGCAAAATAGAATAAGAAGACCCTGATTAAGGTAAAGCTTTTATTCTTCATTAATTTTGCTACCTTGGAATAAAATTATAAAGTTTTAAAACTTTGGCAAAAGGTGTCCTGGAATTCTGTAGTGAATGCAGATATTTTCAGACATTTTCTCTAGTCTATAGATTGATAAGAAGAAAGCCCGTCCATCTGTGTATTAAACAAGATGTGGTGCCAGTTGAACCCATATAAGGTCAAGTTCATTCTTCAGTTATTTGGTCAGTTATTTTGATGAGTTATTGAGACAAAACCAGGTACGGGTCGAAAACACAGAACAGGTACAGATTTTTCCATTATACCTGATCTCTCTTCTAGGATCCACTACTGATTTTGGCTCCCAATAACTGGTGGAAATAACTGATCAAATAAATAAATGCACTTGGCCTAATATGTAGAAATAACCATACAACAGAGTGTCTAAATACAGCCACCATACATCATGGCGCCTAATTGACCGTTCTATATGTTTGCATAAACAAATAAGTACATTGTAGCCAACCCCATATGCTGCAAAAGTAATATACAGTACAGTGCCTAAGTAGCAGTTCTACATAATGCCTAAGGAAATACCACCATGAATTGCACCAAATAAGAGCTCCATGTTTACAATATCTAAATGATACTGCTATGAAATGTATAGGAGGATTTATGGTGCTATGTTGCTAGAGTTTTAAAAGATCAGGGGCACAGGCCCAAAACATACATTCCCCCCCCCAAAAAAAAAAATACAAATTGGAGACAACATATCTACCATATCTACAGGTCAACTGTTTCAACATCACTTACCGGAGATTCGTTCTATAATACAGTCACCGGTGAAGGCACCGCACTACATTGTGCATTGTACGGTACTAGTTCTTTGCATGCACTTGCTATCTTGTATCAGTCAGTGAAGGAACAGTCAGCTTTAAACTACTTGGGCTAGGGCTCCTGATATGGACCTCAGGATAGTTGGGATAGATGTCCCTACTGTGAGTAGTCATGGGATGCATTATAGTCATCTGTACAGCTCAGGAGTTGCTTTTATACAGAGATGTGTCCTGAGAACTATGTAACCCTTGCAACTACCCATCTGCATGGTTCTCCTTTCTCCCTTGATATGCTGGTACTTTGGCCATTAAAAATGGATTGATCCTTTTCTGACAGTGTGGGATGTCCAGCTGTCGGTGCATCTGTAAATCTTCTTTCCTGTCTCCTTCACTCCATTTTGGGTTAAACCAAGAAAGAAGTACATTTAGCTTTAGTGTGGTGAGGGAGACTTGTGGACCCCTCTAGCTTGTGGGTCCAACACAACTGTGACCAATGTAACCCATATAGTAATCATCTTGTCCTACTGCAGACAGGATACAGCAGGGAAACTCCTGTTCCATCTGTTTGCATTACAGCTTGTCATAGACCTGTAAGGAGGAAGAGCCTGATATTTTTCTCAACTTTAACTGTAATATAAACCAAATTAGAACCATGGGAAAGACCCAAGCAAGTTGATTTTTCATTAAATTCTGTAACTGGAATAATTTCAGTTATTTGCTGTACAGAATGAGTTATACCAAATGTATCAAATACTAATAGTAATAATTAGTGTCGAGCGAATTGAAGTTAATAAAGTGGACTTCGATCTGAATTTCAAGAAAAATTTGATTTGCTGCAAAGCTGAAGTTCCTCATGCTTTATGGTAACTCATCAATTTTCCCTGAAATGGCAGTAAAATAAAAAATAATTATACTTACCTCATCCATTTAAGCATGAAGATACTGCTCCGGCCATCTTGCTTAAAGATCCCACGCGTAATTTGGTGCACGGTGGTGTATGATTTCATCCCGTCGGCCGACATTATAACATCATCATGCCAGCCATTGTGATGACGTCATAATGAGCCGCACAAGATTTCACACCGGATCTCCAAGCAAGATGGCAGCGGCAGCCTGGTAGGTAAGTACAATTTAATTTATTATTCTTTTTATGAGCAAACCTAAAATACTTTAATATTGATCTCAGATGCCGCGATCAGTGATGAGCACAGCATCTGAGGGGTTTAATGATGGGGAGGCAGCGCAATTGCTGTTCCCTATCATTGCTTCCTCTACTTACAAAAAAAAATGCGCTTCATGACAAAGTAATTAATCACGGAGCGACTTTAGTCAAATTTATCGAAGCAGTCAAATCGAATTTTTAAGAACTTCGCTCATCTCTACTAATAATGTTATTTAAAAATTCAATGATTGAACTAGATAACGTTCAATAAATCCTACCTAAGCACAACTAGAAACAGTAGGGAATTGAAGTGGTTATTAATTAGCAAGAAATGAAAGACTAACTGATTTTCACAGAACCTGTTAAAATGACAGAAATAATGGATTTTTAAAAGCGGTTCTGAGGTCTGTACAGAGACAGGTACAACCATTAAGGCATTTTAACTGGAATAAACCTTGGTTTTGATATCTTTTCTCATGACACATTGATTGTGGGCTGCTAGATTTAGAAAAAAATGGGCCGTGTTCTATAAAAAGAAAGAACTCAAGTTTTGCTTGATGTCAGCAATGTATCTATAAAGCTTTTCTGAAATGAATAATAGCAAAATGTCCTTGTGTAGAACTGTGATTGCCAAATATATCTTCTAGCACAAGTAGAATGGCATTAGAATTCTCTCTGCGGAGTGTTTTCTGGTACATGTAATTAGAGGTTCTTGGTTTTAATAGTGTGTTGAAGTCCCACTCTTGGGAATACGCTATTGAAATTAAAGGAAAAAAAATATTCAGAAGCCTAATGCATGTAATATAGATTATTCAACAGATCTACCTGACTAACCTCATGTATTTGATTGAAAGAAACATTACAAAACATAAATGATTTTTTAAATTACATTATTATTTTATTATTTCATAATATTCATTGTTTTTACATATATATTTAAATGATTTTGTAGTATCAATTCTTACTTTAAATACAAACTTTTTTTTCTTATTAACTTGTCTTTCTTCAAGTTTTTTAAATATTTGGGGAAAATAAAAGTCAACTGGATTATTTGATTATTTGAAGTTATCATTTTTTACATTTTGTCAGAAGTTGGTAGGAATCTGAGTGGCACCCCACTTTGAATGAAGAGGTATAGCATATCAATGGATTTCCCCAAATCTCGACCAATGTCGTTACATTAGAGTAAAGAAGCTCTTGCAGTTTTTTAAGCTACTTTAAGAAAAATAATAAAAGTAGGGAGATCAGAAGTTATATCACTTACAAGAATATAATCAAAAGTGATTTTAATTTTAAAATGAAATTGACAGAAAGCACTTAACTCCGACATAAAACAACTCATTTTTCTGGAATGAGATTGGTCTGAAAACAAAATAAAAATCCGGTATTATGCTTGATCAACTTTGTATATTTTTTTAAGATTGCATGTTTTTATCATTTGTCCTTTCTATGTATTGTCTATGCTTGAATATTCTATGCTTATTGTTTGTTTTAATGAATAAACTCCTTAGATTAGTTGGACAACATTTTTTATATAGTGAACCTCCTCTAGTGTGCAATCTGTTGCATGCACTGGCCCATCTAGACTTATGTGATTGGTTATAGACCTTGCTGCAAAATGCACCAAAATGTGTCCAACATTTTTGGTGCAATTTATCATGTATGGTTGTGCCTGGTTTGACAACAGTGTGGCTTATCGGGGAAGGGGTATGGTTTAGCAGAGTGGTCTAAAGTGCACCCCATGTTTGGCACATAATTCTGTCGCAAAGCAAAGCTATTAATAGTTAATTAATAATTAATAATTTTTATATATTTTTTCATCTCAAGGTAAGCAGACATATCAAAACCCTGGGAATAAAGGGACCACGTTAAGAAGCACTCCCACAAAACTTTTTAGTACACAATATAATGCATACAATCTGCTTACTTGTGGCTTTATGGTGAGTTATTAGATCCTTACTTACATGCTGTTGTCCCAGACACAGACGCTCTATGCCCAAGATCAACCCCAATTAATTGAATGGAGATGTAGAAACAGGGGTGGATTAAGGATCCCATGGGCCCTGGGCAGTTTATAATGCATGGGCCCCTGCCCCGCCCCAACACGCTCCACCCCTGCCCCGCCCCCACATGCTCCACCCATGCCCCGCTTCCACACACATTTTGCCTCCTTAAAAAAAATGGTAAAAACACAGCATAAGGCCTTGCTGGGTAACCTATTTAACCCTATGCTGTATCAATAACTAATATAGTCTGAAGGCTATCTTTACATACAAGCAGGATAGGGTTAAAATGGTTACCCAGCAAGGCCTTATGCTGTGTTTTTACCATATTGAGGCAGCAAAAGGCCTTGGTGAGTAACCTTTTTAACCCTATGCTGCTTGTATCTA
Organism: Rhinella marina; assembly: GCA_900303285.1. NCBI lineage: Eukaryota > Metazoa > Chordata > Amphibia > Anura > Bufonidae > Rhinella > Rhinella marina. Next base: position 23,883 of record ONZH01022889.1, on the reverse strand, counting down.
AAGATAGCCCTTAGGCTATATTAGTTATTGATGCAGCATAGGGTTAAATAGGTTACCCAGCAAGGCCTTATGCTGCCTCAATATGGTAAAAACACAGCATAAGGCCTTGCTGGAAACATATAACCATATGCTGCTTAAATGATGCATGCAGAATTTTTCTGTCTGGTCTTTTTAACAGAATCTGTGACCCAAACGCAAATGTGAATGGATAGTATTAGACGTATAGCATCAGATGTCTGTTTAACACACAAATACAGAGCAAGAACCAAGATCACTACATACACACAGCACCAAACCAAACCCATAAGTCAAATACAGCACCAGAACCAAGTTCTCTACAAACATACAGCACCAGAACCAAGTTCTCTACATAAATACATCACCAGAACTAAGTTGTCTACATAAATACAGCACCAGAACCAAGTTCTCTACATAAATACATCACCAGAACTAAGTTCTCTACATAAATACATCACCAGAACCAAGTTCTCTACATAAATACATCACCAGAACCAAGTTCTCTACATAAATACATCACCAGAACCAAGTTCTCTACATAAATACAGCACCAGAACCAAGTTCTCTACATAAATACATCACCAGAACCAAGTTCTCTACATAAATACATCACCAGAACCAAGTTTTCTACATAAATACAGCACCAGAACCAAGTTCTCTACATAAATACAGCACCAGAACCAGGTTCTCTACATAAATACAGCACCAGAACCAAGTTATCTACATAAATACATCACCAGAACCAAGTTCTCTACATAAATACAGCACTAGAACCAAGTTCTCTACATAAATACAGCACTAGAACCAAGTTCTCCACATAAATATACTATACTATATATGTATGCATCTATTATACCTTGTACCTCACATATCAGTACACTTCTGTATATACTATATATCTATACACACTGCATCTACTATACTTTTATAATACATGAGGTATATACAGATATATAGTATATACAGCAGTGTACTGATATGTGAGGTATGAGGTATAATGTAGTGTGTACAGATATATAGTATATACAGCAGTGTACTGATATGTCAGATACGGCGTGTATTAGATGTAGTGTGTACTGATTTGTGAGGTATAATAGATGCTGTGTGTACAGATATATAGTATATACAGCAGTGTACTGACATGGGAGGTGTGATGTATAAATTACACCTCGTATCTCACATGAGTACACTGCTTTGTATACTATATACCTGTACACACTGCATGTGTTATACCTCGTACCTCACATGAGTACACTGCTGCATATACTATATATCTGTACACACTGACAGGTATAAGGTATAAATGACAGCTTTTACCTCACATATCAGTACGCTGCTGTATATACTATATATCTACACACTACATCTATTATACCTTGTACCTGACGTATCAGTACTCTGTATGTATACTATGTGTCAGGTGTGAGGTATAAAAGATGCAGTGTGTACAAATATATGTGGACGGTCATATATTATGGTTACTGTGAGGTATGTGAGGTATTGGGGGTTGTAGTTAAGGTTCCAGTCAGTTTTAGGGATAGGATTAGCATTAGTGTTAGTATATTAGGGCCAGTATTGGTGTTAGGGGCCAGTATTGGTGTTAGGGGCCAGTATTGGGGTTAGGGGCCAGTATTAGCATAAAGCTACATTTAGACGACCAAAAGTGTTTAGCAGTCCACAAATTGTGGATCTGCAAAACACATTTTGCAGAACGCACAGTGCCAGCCTAATTTTGCGGACAAGAATACGACATATGCTTTATATTTTTTGTGGGGCCACGGAACGGAACTACGGATGTGGACAGTACATGGTGTGTGTGTCTGCATCTTTTGCGACCCTATTGAATGGGTCTGCACTCATTCCAAAAAATGTGGAACGGATGCATCCTTAGGGCCAGTATTGGGGTTAGAGGCAACATTAGGGTACATTCATATGATCATATTTCCATTAACTTCAATGGGGCTGCAAATCCGTAGTTCCGCTCCACAGCCCTGCAAAAAAGATAGAGCATACCCTATTCTTGACCGCAATTGCAGACAAGAACAGGCATTTTTATCTTAGGGCTGGGCATGTGCGTTTCACAAAATGTGGAATGCACACGGCCAGTATCCATGTTTTGTGGAGCCGCAATTGTGGATCGCAAAACAAATATGGTCATGTAAATGAGAAAGTATTATGGGTCAGTACAGTACATTAGGGTTAGTGGTCAATATTAGGGTTAGGGACCGTATTAGAGTTCAGTATTAGGGTTAGGGGGTCCAGGGTTAGAGGTCATTACCAGAGCAGGGGTCAGTACTAGGATTAGGGATAGGACAGGGCCAGTATAAGGGGGGGGAGGTCAGGGGGGGGACACAGGGCCAGTATTTGGGGGGTGAGACAGGGCCAGTATTTGGGGTCGATACTAGGGGGTCAGGGGCCAGTATCAGGGTTAGGGGTCCAAGGTTAGAGGTCAGTAACAGAGTAGGGGTCAGGGGCCAGTACTAGGGTTAGGGGTCAGGCAAGGCCAGTATTAGGGGGTCAGGGGCCTGTATTATACTGTATACTATACAGCATGGTGTACGGATTATACTGTATACTATACAGCATGGTGTACGGATTATACTGTATACTATACAGCATCGTGTATGGATTATACTGTATATTATACAGCATGGTGTACGGATTATACTGTATACTATACAGCATGGTGTATGGATTATACTGTGTATTATAAAGCATGTTGTACGGATTATACTGTGTATTATACAGCATGGTGTACGGATTATACGGTATACTATACAGCATGGTGTACGGATTATGCTGTGTATTATACAGCATGGTGTATGGATTATACTGTGTATTATACAGCATGGTGTATGGATTATACTGTGTATTATACAGCATGGTGTATGGATTATACTGTATACTATACAGCATGGTGTACAGATTATACTGTGTATTATACAGCATGGTGTACGGATTATACTGTATATTATACAGCATGGTGTAGGGATTATACTGTATATTATACAGCATGGTGTACGGATTATACTGTATATTATACAGCATGGTGTACAGATTATACTGTATATTACACATCATGGAGTACGGATTATACTGTATATTATACAGCATGGTGTAGGGATTATACTGTATATTATACAGCATGGTGTACGGATTATACTGTATATTATACAGCATGGAGTACGGATTATACTGTATATTATACAGCATGGTGTACAGATTCTACTGTATACTATACAGCATGGTGTACGGATTATACTGTATATTATACAGCATGGTGTACGGATTATACTGTATACTATACAGCATGGTGCACAGATTATACTGTATACTATACAGCATGGTGCACAGATTATACTGTATATTATACAGCATGGTGTACGGATTATACTGTATATTATACAGCATGGTGTACGGATTATACTGTATATTATACAGCATGGTGTACGGATTATACTGTATATTATACAGCATGGTGTATGGATTATACTGTATATTATACAGCATGGTGTATGGATTATACTGTATACTATACAGCATGGTGTACAGATTATACTGTATACTATACAGCATGGTGTACGGATTATACTGTATACTATACAGCATGGTGTACGGATTATACTGTATACTATACAACATGGTGTACGGATTATACTGTGTATTATACAGCATAGTGTATGGATTATACTGTGTATTATACAGTATAGTGTATGGATTATACTGTACATTGTATAGCATGGTACAGGGATTATAATATATATTGTACAACAAATGCATGGCTGTTACACCATGCCGGACAATATAACCCCTGCGCCACGCTGTACAATATACAGTATGTACAGTGTATGCATATACCCACACACATACATACACATACATACATACACATACATACATACATATACCCACACACATACATACACACACATACATACATACATGAAACACATAAATACTTACTGACTGTTACTTGTCCCTTGTCCTGACACCACTCTGGAGGTGGCTGGGCCTTGGTCTTCTTCTTTCCCCTCTTGCCGCACTGCACAGGTCCTTCCCTGTCCAGGACCAGCAGCGCAACATGAGGGAGGAGGCGGGGCCAGCTGGGAGCGCACAGGAGCACTCTCAGTACGTTAGGGGGGCCTAAAAGTTGCAGCGGTGAGCCAGGAGAGGCCCGGAGCGCAGGGACGGGACGCATCTTAATGATGCAGAGTAGGGGGCGGGGTCTCCCATGCGCTCTGGGCCCCCCTGTGCCGAGGGCCCCATAGCAGTGCAGTGGTCAGCCTATATGGGCGGTACGCCACTGCAATGTGATTATAATGGGGGCAATCCGGCCTGTGCCCCCCAAGGAGGCTGGGCCCCGGGCGGTTGCCCAGATTGCCCTCATTATAATCCGCCTATGTGTAGAAAAGCACTGCAGTGCCTGGCACAACACCAAGGGTCTACAGTGTTCCATCAAGTATTGTTGCATCTTCGTTCTACAGAAAATGCGGATCCGCAATACCACGGATGCTGAACGCAATTTGCGGAACACACGTAGCCGGCACCCCGTAGAAGATGCCTGTTCTTGTCCGCTGTTGCGGACAAGAATAGGACATGTTCTACATTTTCTCGTGGAGCTGCAGCACAGAGCCGCGGCTCGGCAAGATCGCGAGCTGCCTATTGAAGTGAAAGGGGCCGCATCTATTCCGCAAAGTTGCAGAATAGATGCAAACCCATTCACACGGTCGTGTGAATGGGCCCTTACTGGGGGTTAGAGTTATCAATCATTAATAGTCCTATCCTAAGGATATACCAATGCTTATATCCTCTTTAATATAAATCTATATTCACTTTTAACAGACTTCTGGGAGTGTACATGCAAAACAGGAATGTTTTAGCAATTTATCATATGAACAGAGCATAAATCCTTACACTTCAAAGTAGGCAAAATTTCCATTAGTTCCTTACTTTTCAATCAGGATAAATCCATCTCTTTAAAGCAAATATATCTTCCGTTTCTCAATTTTACCCTTTTTTGGATTATAACAAGTATCACTATCTCTCGGTTTCTAATTTTGGATGAAATGTAATTTTATCCTGGTAAAGTTTGCTTTATAGTAACTCCCACACACAGGAATGTATTCAGATACATGAAGGAGGAAACTTATCTGCCTAGAAAAATGTGTGTTAGAGAATGTAAAGTGAAGAAGAATATAAAAACAAACTCTTAGAAATTCTCCTTGTAATTTTCTGTTTCCGCTGCGATGATTGTTTATAGCACCTAATGCACGCTGTAACCAGCTCTATACCATTTTATGATGTATTAGTTGTATTTAGGTTTTTACGAAAATTCATTATCAATAAATTATTGTTAAAGGGGTCGTCTGGGCTGTAGATACATAGTAACATAACATAGTTTATAAGGCTGAAAAAAAGACATCTGTCCATCCAGTTCGGCCTGTTTTCCTACAAGTTGATCCAGAGGAAGGCAAAAAAAACCCTGTGAGGTAGAAGCCAATTTTCCCCACTTTAGGGAAAAAAATTCCTTCCCGACTCCAATCAGGCAATCAGAATTACTCCCTGGATCAACGACCCCTCTCTAGTAACTATAACCTGTAATATTATTACACTCCAGAAATACATCCAGGCCCCTCTTGAACTCTTTTAGTGAACTTACCATCACCACCTCCTCAGGCAGAGAGTTCCATAGTCTCACTGCTCTTACCGTAAAGAATCCTCTTCTATGTTTGTGTACAAACCTTCTTTCCTCCAGACACAGAGGATGTCCCCTCGTCACAGTCACAGTCCTGGGGATAAATAGATCATGGGAAAGATCTCTGTACTGACCTCTGATATATTTATACATAGATATATTTATACATACTGATGACCTATCCTCAACTCCTGAAAACACCCACTGATCTGCTGTTTGAAGAGGCTGTGGCACTTGTGTGAGTGTTTACCCGCACACCATCTCCCTTGTAGTGGCAGTACAGTGTAATTACATCTTAACTTGAATAAGGGCAAACAGCTGTAACTACACTGCACTGCCGCTACAAAGTAGATGGCATCCAGGTAAACACATTGTAGGATGCAGCGTTCACATGAGCATTGCAGTCCCTTCAAACAGCAGATCAATGGGGAGTAGGACCCCCGGCAGTCTGACATTGATGGCCTACACTGTCCCTATCCTGTCTCTATTCTGTCCCTACTTGATCTATAAAGTAAAATATACAGACTGCTTCTCTAGTGATACCCGTTACATGCTGCAGTAATAGTGATAACAATTATCACCAAAGAGAAATATTTACAGTAATTGAGAACGACTGATATTTCAGATGGAAAAGAATTTCACCAATCAGAAAATACATTTTCATTCACTGACAAGTGGCCATAAGCAGTCGTTCTCAATTACTGTAATTAGAGATGAGCAAAGTTCTTTAAAATTTGATTCGGATGCTTCTCCGAATTTGACAAACAAATTTGCTTCATGAGGAATTACTTCGCCACGAAGCACATTTGTTTGTAAGTAGTGGGTGCGATTGCACCGCTCCCCATCATTGTAACCCTCAGATGCCAAGTTCATACATGATCACGGCATCTGATAGTAAAAATGCAGTGTAAAATTTACAGAAAAAAAGCTAAATCATTCTAACCTCCTCCATTTGCTCACGACGGGTAGGCCGCCATTATCCTGCTTCAAAATCTGGTGCAAAATCTCGCATGGCCCAAGATGATGTCATCACGCCAGCCTGCATAGTGACGTCATACATCACCATGCACGGGATTTTAGCCGTGATCTTCAATCAAACTGCTGACGGCTAGCCCATTACAAGCTAACGGAGGAGATAAGTATGATTTTTTGTTTTTTTTTTACACTATTTTAGTTTAAATCGATTTGCAACCATGAAGCACGAGGAAATCCACTTCGCCGGATTCGATTTGCTCAACATTAACTGTGATATTCAGATGCTTTTCAGACAGGTGTAATATAAGAACCTTTTTCGTGTCCATACTTCCTCAGAACTAGAGGTATGCCAATCTAACTCATTTTCTGATGAACTACAGGAGTTTCTGTAATTGTATATTACGGGAGTAGTAAAGCACCCATATTATACCTGTATGAAAGTGACCTTAGATAATGATTTATTTGATGTTAAGGGATTTATCATTGTTAAAGGGTTAATGGATAATAACAAATCCTAAACTGGAAGCTTATATAACAGCTAGTATTATCACTAGAGATGAGCAAAATTTACCCAAAAATTGAGTTAGCTGCTTTTCTGTATTTCATAAAGAAATCTGCTTGGTGATAAATTACTTTGTCACAAAGTGCATTTCTTTGTAAGTACTGGGAACAATGATGGGAAATGGCGATTGCGCTGTCCCCGTCATTGAACCCCTCAGATGTCACGTTCATCAATCACAGAATCTGAGATGAAAAATTAGGGCTTTCAGGGGTTAATCATTTTTATTTACCGCCATTTCAGTAGAAAATTGATTTGTTACCACAAAGCACGACGCAAATTGAATTTTCACTGAAATTCAGATCGAAGTCCACTTCGGATACTTCGATTAGCTCAATGCTAATTACTAGAAGAGTACAGCTGTCTCAATACCTGTGGAATGAAAAAGGAAACTGGACATTGCTATGCCCCCTGTCTATGAGGCATATCCTTACAAAGACTGAGGGTAGGGCCACATGGTGCAGCATTGATCTGTGATTACTCTGCTGCACTTTTCAGATTGATTTTTAATGAGCCACATTTGCAAGGAAACAGATGAGTCACCTGAAAAACCATGCAAGCGATTGTACCGGCTGCACAGTTGTATGGGGGAGACAAAGCTTATTGACATGAGGTATGAGATGATATAGAAATATATGATTAATGAAAACCTGGTGCTTCCATTCTTCTAGTCAACAGAGTGGCTCCCTACACAGTCTGATGCAGCCAGAACTAGACAGTGTCAGAGTGACTGTGACAAGGGATATCCAGTACGACTGGAGGAAATAATGTACACAACATAGAAATGGATTCTTTACGGTAAGAGCAGTGAGACTATGAAACTCTTTGCCTGAGAGGTGGTGATGGTGAATTCACTAAAAGAGTTCAAGAGGGGCCTGGATGTATTTCTGGAGTGTAATAATATTACAGGCTAAAGCTACTAGAGATGGGTTGTTGATCCAGGGAGGTATTCTGATTATCTGATTGGAGTCGGGAAGGATTTTTTTCCCCTAAAGTGAGAAAGATTGGGTTCAACTTTTTTTCGCCTTTCTCTGAAATAAATTTTCAGATCTTTGAATTAAATTTTCAGGATAACAGGCTGAACTAGATGGATAGATGTATTTTTATCAGCCATATAAACTATGTTACTGTGTTTAGTGTTTAGGGGCAATAGGACCCTTTGACAATGGAAATTGTGACACCCAACAGACAGAAAATACATTCTTTTTTCATTACTATTAGATGTAAAATTGGCAATGCCATATAGTTGTTGACATTTACAAGATTACCTTTACAAGTCCATGGGGGTCATTTATTAAGACCGGGGTTTAAGACACCAGTCTTAATAACCCCTATATCTGACAGTGGATCATCCGAAGTTATGAAGAGGCGCCGGCGACTACATAACTTCGGCATATCCAGCGCCAGTTATAAATATAAGACAGCTCCCTTGCTCTCTTACATTTAGACCATTTTCTACACCTAAAACAGGCATAAAAAAAGGTTGAATGAGAAGGGCCTGCTGGCCTGTCCTCTTCCCTGCCCATGCCACGCCCACTTTTTTAGATAAGCAGGGAAGTCGCAGATTGCGGCGCAAATAACCTTTGCGCCGCAATCTGTGTCAGTAATACGCCTAATATAGGTGAATTTCTGGATGATAAATGACCCCTATCTTTCCAAACTAACACAGAACTATTTGACATTGAGGTCTGGTCCAGTCAGCATAATTTCTTTCTTTACACTTATTCAGCAAGAATACAGTAAAGGATATATTGTATATCTATTCCATCACAACCTATGCAGTCAGCCATCAAAAAGTCATTGCTGCATTATGCCAGGAGTCTTGCTTGAAGGAAGACAATTTCTCTACATGATGTAAGTCTGCTGGAGAACTGTTATACACATTCAGCAAAACTATCTTGGCGTAGATAGAAGGTATGTTAATTCAAGAGATAACTTTCTGTCAAATTTTTTCCTTTGATGTGTAATTTTTTTAATGACTAATTTTATATATCCAGTAAAAAATGCTATATATTTGCAAATTATTATTTTTTCTTTATGACAATAAATTCACTATTCATTAGGGATAAAAAATTTAAAAAAAAATTAAAAAATCTGCTTAGCTAGTAAAAGCATCAGGCCAATAGACAAACAAAGAATTAGTAAAAACTTCAAACAGAAATCTCATTAATATTTAACTGTAAAACTGTATTGCTCTAGGTAAAATGCTAATCAAATATACAGTGTAGTCATATAAAAGTGCAGAAAATATTCAGTAACGTAACTTTATAACTTTCATCAGAACACAGATGCAATGTTATGCTTGCTCTCTGTATAACTGAAACTGGAAAGGTAAATCTAGCTCAATAGGAGTGACTTATAAGATCAAAATTAAACCTCTAGCTCTGTAGAAAGGTCTAATAAACTACTAGTTTCCCAGGGATGCCTGCTCAACTATTAGTTCTCCTAAACATGTGGCTTCCCAAGGATACCTACTAAACCACTATCTGTCCACTGTGCTGATAAACCTGTAGTTCCTCAAGGATGCCTACTAAAGTACTATAGTTCCAGGAGGAGGGGGTGCTTCTAAACCTGCAGCTCCCCAGGGATGTCTACTAAACCATTATCCCCAGAGGGATGCCTACTAACCCACTAGCTCTCAGGTGGTGCCTACCAAACCAGTAGTTCTCAAGGGAAGCCTACTAAACCACTAGCTCTCAGATGGTGCCTATTAACCAACTAGCTTCATAAAGATGCCTACTAAACCAATAGCTCTCAGATGGTGCCTACTAACCCACAAGCCCCACATGGATGCTTACTAAACCAATAGCTCTCAGATGGTGTCTGCTAACCCTGTCTCGGCATTCGCCCTGCCTATGTACCTCCTTTGATGAGACTTGAAAAAGGTCACTATGCCTGAAACATCGCCATCATCATCTACTTGCTTAGAAATTATTTTTTAAATGTTTTTTCCTCTTTTTTATTCTTATTTGCTGAGACAAAGGAAACTATGTACAAAAAACCTTGCCAAAATTTAAAAAAAGATATAAACTTGACTTACATTTGCGTGTGCACTGAATTTTGCGTGACATTGACATAGGGTTGGAGAACCCTTTTTGGTTGCACCTCACCCTACGTATGGTGTTCTTTTTCAATATATTCTTAGTGCTAACCCACTAGTGTCACATAGATGCTTACTAAACCATTGGCTCTTAGATGGTGCCTACTAACCCACTAGCTCCACAGGGATGTTTACTAAATCACTAGCTTTCAGTTGGTGTCTACTATAACCCCTAGCTTTACGTAGATGCCTACTAAATCATTAGCTCTCAGATGATGCCTACTAACCAACTACCTCTACAGGAATACCTACTAAACCAATAGCCCTCAGATGGTGCCCACTAGCCCCACATGGATGCTTACTAAACCAATAGCTTTCAGATGGTGCCTACTAACACAATACCTCTACATACAGTAAATTCTTACTAAACCACTAGCTCTCAGATGGTGCCTACTAATCCACTAGCTCCACAGGGATGTCTACTAAACATCTAGCTTTCAGATGATGCCTAACAACTCACTAGCTTCATGTAGATGCCTAGTTCTGTGAGGATAACAAAGCATTTGGCAATACCGCATGAACTCTAAAGAAAAACATGAGCAATTGATTCATAACAAGAATGAATATAAAAATGGAAATACTCAAAGATTTTGAAATAGTTTGTGGGATGTGAAAGCAGAACTACTAGCTCAGCAGGGAAGATTAGTAAACCACAAATTAACTAGTTTAAATGGCTATGCATTGTACACTGGTGTCCCCAGTAGTAACTGGACCAGTGAGCCTCTAAATGCTATCAGCTGTTTGAAGAGGAGACCACAATCCATGCAAACTCTACCTCCTCTTCATTACACTGCCTGTCATCTTGGAAGTCTCTGTGGTACTTTGTAATTAGAAGTACTCGTTCCATTCACTTGAGTGGAGCAAGTACTTGTAATTACACCGCACCACGGCTGCAAGAGAGACGACACACAGTGTAATGAAGGGAAAGCAGGGCTGGCATGGAGCGCCACCTTCTCTTCAAACAACTGATCGGCAGTGGTGCAGGGTGTCAGAAACCCGCAGATCAGATATTTATGAACTATCCTGGGGATAGATCATCAATATATAGTACCTGCACAACCCCTTTAATTATCTGAATAAATATCCTTTGGATTAAAAAATACAGGCATGTCCCTTTAACACTAAATATCACTTTGATCATATATTCAAACCTCTATGGTCTTAGTTAAACACAGTTAAAAAGTGTTAAATAATTTCATTCTAACCTTACTAATCTGAGTCAAAATGTTGATTCTGAGCATGGACACCAAATATTGACTAGACTTTACTGACTAGACTAGACTGACACCAGATCCATAAATAATTGATCCTTTAAATAATTACAAGCAATGAAAAAATCATTCAGTATAATGCCATAAGATTTGTTTATCATGGAATATGCAAGGTTAGTGGAGGCCACCGGACAGAAACAATTTTTTATATTCCCTGCAAGGGAAAGAAAAAAAAATAGCACTGCACTGCATGGATAATGAAAAGACCCACAAACAGCCAGCGATCTGCTGACCTGGTAACATTGTACAGTGCAAGCACAATATTGCTGTAAGAATCTCCGTCTCGGATCAGAAACGGAAAATGTCCGTATTACAGGCAATCAGGAAGTCAAAATTTGCAGGTCACCTCTGACACTAATCAATATTGATGCATGGTATGATAACTGATAAGAATGCCAGTTTGTGGTGTAGTAACCCTTAAACGGCATCTATCAGCAGACTTGTACCTATGAAACTGGCTGACCTGTTACATGTGCACTTGGCAGCTGAAGGCATCTGTGTTGGTCCCATGTTCATAAGTGCCCCATTGTTGAGAAAAATGATGTTTTACTATATGCAAATGAGCCTCTAGGTGCAATGGGGGTGTTGCCATTACCTCTTGGTTCTCAACTCCAGTCCTCGGGACCCACCTGCCAGTCAGGATTTAGGAATATCCCACAGAATGAATACTTGTGGTAAGTCCTGATGGATGGACGCTAATTATATCAGCTGGTCTAAACTAAGGAAATCCTGAAAACCTGACTGGCAGGTGGGTCCCGAGGACTGGAGTTGAGAACCACTGATCTAGAGGCTCTGCTCTTTCTGTAACTGCTGTGCCTTCTCCACTTTGATTGACAGGACCAAGCAGTGAAAACATTATCATGCCTGACACTGTCAATCAAAGTGGAGGGGCACAGCAGTTGCAGAGAGCAGAGCCTTTCAGTGTGATGACAATGCCCCTATTGCTCCAAGAGGCTCCTTTTAATATATTAAAACATTTTCTCAGCAATGAGGGCACGTATAAACATGGGACCAACACAGATGCCTTCAGCTGCCAAGCACACGTGCAACAGACCAGTCAGCTTTATGGGTACAAATCTGCTGACATATACTCTATTTCAGTCCATGAATTACTCTATCTCTTTCCGGCAACCTGTACCAAAGGTTGGAGTTGTGTCTCAGACAACCACAGACTCTTTGTGGGCACTGCAGCTATACTGTAGTCACAGATCACAGCTCTGCCCTAATGGAGCTGAGCTAAATAGCAGACACGGAGCAGGATCAGGGTGAAACAAATGAAAGGTAACCACCACTTATAGGTACAGACAAGTATATAGGGGGTCATTTATCAAACTGGTGTAAAGTAGAACTAGCTTAGTTGCCCATATAAACCAATCAGATTCCTCCTTTCATTTTGGACAGCTCCTTTGGAAAACGAAAGTAGGAATTTTATTGGTTGCTAAGGGCAACTAAGCCAGTTCTTCATTAAACCAGTTTGATAAATGACCCCCATAATTTATAAGCTCCTGACTGGAGGGTTACTTTAACCCAGGGCATTTGAACATGGATTTTTTTAACATCACACAACTGCTCAGGTGTACATTCACACATTTTGGCGTATGTCCTAGCACAAGTATACTCAACTGATGAAGACCCATGCTCTTCAGACACGGAGGGGAACAAGCTTATCTTCAAGCTGCACAGATGTGAAGCTTCTCAGCTTTTCTGAACTTATCGCAACACTGGGATGGTGAGAATTGTGGGAAAAGAAGAATAAAGAAGGGATGTATCTCCCCTGCTGTAGCAGAATATACATTTTTTGCATCTCAGTTTTCCTATGGTACAGCCAAACATATGTGGAGGAATTGTCAGTAGCATGTGAACCCCATTCACATGCATGGATGTGGACTGTCACTGTAACCTCAAATCCAACACATGTGAATATTCTCTTAGGGTACAGTTCCACTATGAGGTTTTCTGATGCAGGAGAACTCATATCTGTCGAACGTTCTCTATTTTTAGTATCCACTTCTGTTTTTGGCTTCCAGAACTGCTTTGGGAAACCTGACAAACGCATAAACGCAACTGATGGGGCAAATGCACGGTCAGGTCTTCTGCATACAAACTATGAACCCACACCAGAAATCCAAGGGTTAGCCTCAGATTTCTTCTGCAGATTCCACTGCAAGTAATTTTTTTAACGTGCATTTCCACCATTTTGACATAGACTTAGGGTGTTTCATAGAACACATACTAGTGCATGCTGACAAGCTGTTAATTGTCTAAACTATAATCTGCATTTTAGAGTACACTTGCATCAAAAAAGAGAATAGTAATACAGATGTGCATTATTTCTATGGTCCATAAACAATTTGCCTCAAAACTAGATAACCCCTACCGAAGCAGCACCAATTATTTTGGTTCACAGCAATGTGAATGCATCATCTGCATGATCTGAAATTAAGTGGTGGCTTCAACTTTATGGTGCCATCATTTATTTAGTATCTTATTTTTGTAATATTCATTGATACAACTTTATATAATCATTTCCGGTGTCTTTGATGTTGGATCTCTGAATCCTTCTCTTAATTTATAGGGATGGATAGATATGGTTGAAGCTTTGAAAGCAAAATTGTGCATAAATGCAAATTGTTACTGTGTGCGTTTTATAAAATAGCCGATATTGAAACACAGCGCTGCTTATCACTTCAAAGTGGGAGAATTACCTCATGGTCTAATTAGCCTGTAATTGTCTTATTATACATGTAATATCTGTGAAGATGTTCTACTGGTGGTTGAGGAATAAAATCTAATTATCCTGCAAAAGTGTATCCTAATTTACCTTTAACTTCCAATTAAAGAAGATCTAATGATGACTGAGAGGAGAATTTTCTTAAACACGGAACTGCATGAAACCCAATCATCCATTATTTAAGTCCAGTACAAACTTATATACTTACACTTGTAAATGATTTTGCTAACTTTGATTTTACTTAAAGGGGTTTTCCTGAAGTAAACATCAATGGCTCATATCAGGACAAGCCTCCCATGTGTGATTGGTGGAGGTCCAAGTCTAAAAAATCCCATGATCATCAGAACAAAGTCATGATGTTTGCTTTAGTGCCTCGTAGCTCATCCCCATTCATAGTAACATAGTCTGAAAGGCTGAAAATTTTTCTCACTTTAGAGGAAAAATATTCCTTCCCGACTCCAATCAGACAATCAGAATAACTCCCTGGATCAACGACCCCTCTCTAGTAGCTATAACCTGTAATATTATTACACTCCAGAAATACATCTAGGCCCCTGTTGGACTCTTTTAGTAAATTTACCATCACAACCTCCTCAGGCAGAGAGTTCCATAGTCTCACTGCTCTAGCAGTAAATAATTATTTAAATGTACCTTCAACAGTCTTCAGGTACACATCCTGTAAATTTCCAGATGGACAGGGTCACATGTGCCACTCCAGCCAATGACTGGCCTCAGCACGGACATGTCTCTAAGCAGCATGTGACCCAGCAGTGACATGATCCCTCTATCCTAAAGTTTAAAGGATGGGAAATAGAAAACCATTGAAAGGATCCAAGGACTCAGGAATTCAGTATAGCGCAGTGGGGTGCAGGTGAGTATGATTTATTTAACAGGTACAACAGGCTGGGGTTGGCAGGTAAAAAAGTCTGAAAAGTGAAACCTTTTTAAGAGACATTCTTTTGCAGATGCTCTGACAAATGAGGGCCCAGAAAAAGAGATCAATTTTTGACTCATAATTCCTCATCTAAGTATTTGAAAATGTTCTTTCTACACAAGACAACACCATTAAATATGTTTTATTGCAACTTAAACCAATCTCTTCTTCTTCTTCTTTCTTCTTTCAAGTCATGCAGGAAGCCGAGCTGTTGCTGCTGTTTTTGGCATGTTCATGAAACAGGGAACATATTTTAGTTCTCTGTGTGTTGGCCAGTGAAATGTAGGGAACAAGGAAGCTTCCTAATGAGTTTTATTAATAGAAGTCAGGGGAAGAAAATGAAGGGGGGATGTATGAACTTTGTACATTAGTTTTCTGGTGCAAAATAGTTATGACTTTTGCCCTTTTCCACTTCTCTTGGCACTATTACAAAAAGTGGGTGCGGTGTGGGAAGGCCCTCTGTGTCCCAAAACATTTATGCAAGAAAAGATATTTGACCAGGAATCTACCCCACTTCCTCTGCTGGTGTAGAGTCTGTAGACTTTTTTTCCTGGCACATGGAACACTCAACCAGGGCCGTTTTAAGACATTGGTGGGCCCAGTGCAAAGATCAAGAGTGGGCCCCCCCGCCACCCCCATCCATTAAGTACATTCAACATAAATGTCAATAAAACACGACACATCTTTTTTTTTAACATACATTATTATTAAGTAAATCAGAAAAATCATTTACAAAGAACACAAGAGAATGACTGTAGACTAAATACCAAATAGTGCAAAATTATCATGTAAACTATTACAACACAGCACCTGAAAGGGAACAACCTGGCCAATGTAGCCACTGTTTTTCCAGTTAGTGCCAACCTAAGACCTCATACACCCCCAACAGGCCATGTTTAGAGGATTCATACTGTTTACATGCATGAAACTCACCCATGTGTGGCATGTTACAGTAAGGGAATCCTCAAAACATGGCATGTTTAGGGGCACTTGAGGGCAGAGGCGGAAAAATGATCTGGCAGGAACAAATGCCAAATAGTGCAAAATTATTAAATAAACCACCACAACACAGCATCTGAAAGGGAACAACCTGGCCAATGTAGCCACTGTTTTTCCAGTTAGTGCCAACCTAAGACCTCATACACCCCCAACAGGCCATGTTTAGAGGATTCACACTGTTCACATGCATGAAACTCACCCATGTGTGGCATGTTACAGTAAAGGAATCCTCAAAACATGGCATGTTTAGGGGCACATGAGGGCAGAGGCGGAAAAATGATCTGGCAGGAACTGTTTACACAGAATTAAATAATAGACATTAAAGACTGTGGGTCTGTTTTTTTCCAGAAGGGAAAAAGCAATTGTTTCTAAACTACTTACAGCCAAATGACAAATTCACAACGTTAAGATGCCAAAGAGTGTTTTAACAGTATTAGGTATGTTGACCAATGTAGTCACCTAAAAACCTGTCTCTTAGATCCATGTACTGGATCCTTCCTGTTAGTGTTTGCCAATGCCACTTCAGGACCTCATACACCCCCAACAGGCCATGTTTACAGGATTCACACTGTTCACATGCATGAAACTCACCCATGTGTGGCATGTTACAGTAAAGGAATCCTCAAAACATGGAATGTTTAGGGGCACATGAGGGCAGAGGCGGAAAAATGATCTGGCAGGAACTGTTTACACACAATTAAATAATATACATTAAAGATTGTGGGTCATTGTCTAGAACAGGTTTTCTGGCCCCCTTCTACTGACCACATGAGGTCAGAAATGTCGGACCCTATGCAATCTGACACGTAGGGGATAAGAATATTCTCTCCAGAATACTCCCTTGCAGTGTAACTGTCTTTTTTTTAATTTTTTACTTTTAATTCATTCTGGTGATTTTATGTATGTCTATTTTTGTTAATGGTCTCTATGTAACTTTAGGAGATAATTTGCTCTGAACTTGCATCCCCCCCCCCTCTATCTTTAGTGTTGCTCGGCAGATCTAGCCTAGCCCCGTCCGTCTCTGCCTGCTTACTCCTATTTACTTCTAAATAACCGCCCCTAGGACATTCAGAATGGAGCCCAGGCCATCTATTTAGAAGTAAATAGTTCTGGGTCTGACAACCCTCAAGCCCTGGTCCCACCCTAATAAATAGCCCTCAATCCTGTTCTTTGCAGCTGCAGCATCAGCTGTGACTAAAAGGGTCTTTTGCCTGTGAGGAGAATATTCCATGGAGGTTTCCAAGCAGCATTCCAGGGGTTTCCTCCTCAGTGGCAGGTGGACCTTTGCTCACCGTTTGGGCCATCTCAGTTTCCCCCTCCCACCTGCTCCACAGTCTCCGGTCTCCCTTCTAATGTCATGCAGGGTCAGTGGTAGTTTCCAGGATCCACTTCCGAAGACACTAGTGAGACGCAGTCGCAGGATTTGCAGATTCTTCTGCCTCTGATGAGGAAACCCTGTGGAGGCCTTCTAATAAACTCTACAGGGTTTCCTCATCAGAGGCAGAAAAACCTGCAAAGTCTTTGGGAGGGGAGAAACTGAGGTGGCCTAAATGGAGAGCAAAGGTCCTTGTGCCTGGCAGGAGAAAACCCCATGGAGGCCTGCTTGTTTGACTAGCAGACCTCAATGGGCTTTTTTCCACACAGGCACAAGGATCTTTGCTTGCCATTCAGGCCACTTCAGTTTCTTCCCTTCCCTCCTAAAGCTCCCACAGGTTTTGCAGGTTTTTCTGCCTCTGATAAGGAAACTCTGTGGAGGCTTGCTAGTTTACTAGAAAGCCTTCACAGGGTTTCCTCATGGGAGGCAGAAGAATCTGCAAAGCCTGCGACCAGGTCGCACTAGTGTCCTCAGATGTGGATCCGGGAAACTACCACCAACCCTGCATGACATTAGAAAGAAGACTGGTGACTGTGGAGCAGGTGGGAGGGGGAGGGGGAAACTGAGATGGACCAAATGGTGAGCAAAAGGTCCTCCTGCCACTATTGAGGAAACCCCTGGAGGCCCGCTTGTTTGACTAGGAGACCTCCGTGGAGTATTCTCCTCACAGACAGAAGGACCTGTGAGTCACAACTTAAGCTTCAGCTGCAAAGAGCAGGCTTCAGGGCTATTTATCAGGTTGGGACCGGGGCTAAGGGGTTGTCAGGCCCAAAGCTATTTAATTCCAAATAGCTGGCTTGGTCTCCGTTCCCAATGTCCATAATGTAGGATACCTATGGACAGTTATTTGGAAATAAATAGGAGTGAGCAACGGATGGGGCTAACAAAACAAACACACAAACACAGACCACTTACCTCTTCCTGCAGTGGGATAATACACACAGCGATGTCACAGTACAGGGATAATACACACAGCGATGTCACTGTACAGGGATAATAAACACAGTGATGTCACAGTACAGAGATAATAAACACAGCGATGTCAGTGTACAGGGATAATAAACACAGTGATGTCACCGTACAGAGATAATAAACACAGTGATGTCACAGTACAGGGATCGGCGTCTCGTGGCCCAATCAGACCTCAGATCAGCGTCTCGTGCCCCCATCAGACCTCAGGTCGGCGTATCGTGCCCCCATCAGACCTCGGGTCAGCGTCTTGAGCCCCCATCAGACCTCAAATAGCGTCTTGTGCCCCCATCAGACCTCAGGTCAGCTTAATGTGCCCCATCAGACCTCAGGTCAGCTCTTGTGCCCCATCAGACCTCAGGTCAGCGTCTTGTGCCCCATCAGACCTCAGGTCAGCGTCTTTTGCCCCATCAGACCTCAGGTCAGCTCTTGTGCCCCCATCAGACCTCAGATTAGGGTCTTGTGCCCCATCAGACCTCAGATCAGCGTCTTGTGCCCCCATCAGACCTCAGGTCAGCTTAATATGCCCCATCAGACCTCAGATCAGCGTCTTGTGCCCCCATCAGACCTCAGGTCAGCTCTTGTGCCCCCATCCATCAGACCTCAGGTCAGCCATTTCTGCCCCCATCAGACCTCAGGTCAGCCATTTCTGCCCCCATCAGACCTCAGGTCAGCCAAACCACCCCCCCCACCCCACCCCCGGGGGCCCCAGCCACAAAAAATACTTACAAAAAGCTGCTCCGGTCTTCTTCTCCTTCTCCTGCGCGCGCCTTCTTCTCCTGCAGTGCGTGATCCCGGGAGACCTGTGACCCAGCGCTGGATCTCGCGGGATCACACAGCCAGCCCAGGAGGAAGCGCGCAGCCAGGAGTCGGAGACCGACGCCAGCGGCAGGGTAAGCATTAAAGAACTGTGCGCACTGCGCACTTAGCCAGCGGCCCCCGGCGCCTCCACTCCACACATTATCGTGCGGCACAGACCGCACAGTCTGCGGCCCACCGGCCGGGCCCCCCCCCCCAGTGTCCTAGAGTCCGGGCCCCATAGGGCAGTACCAGTTGTACTGCCCTATCAGTGGCCCTGCACACGCATACCGGCCAGTTGTAAGGGGGGCCCCCCCCACGTGACCTATTGGTGGGCCCGGTGCAGATGCACCATATGCCCTATGAATAAAGCGGCCCTGCACTCAACAACACACCTTTTAACCTCTTAGTGACCACCAATACACTTTTTAGAGTGGCAGTACAGTGTATTATTTATATTACTCACTTATATAGCTGGGGGTGTAGCTAAAGGCTCATGAGCCCTAGTGCAAGAGTTCAGCTTGGGCTCCCTTCCTTCAGTGCTTTGTGGCAAGGGGCAGGAGAGCACATAGCCTTCCTGTTACCTGAGCCAAAAACTGAAATAGCACCCCCATTCCAAATTCTTGACCTAACCCCTTCCCTCCAGCCAGAAGTGTAACTTGAAGATTCTGAGCCCCAGTGCAAAATCTATGAAGAGCCCTCCCAGCATGCACTTTCTATAAAACAGGTGTCTTCTTACACAGCACAAGGGTTTTTGGGCCCCCTCAGGCTCCTGGGCCCGGTAGCGACAGCTACCTCTGCACCCCCTATAGCTACTTCCCTGTATATAGAGCTGACAGTATTCCGCAGTGCTTTAAAGACAGTATCATCACCTGCTGCCCTCAATGGAGATTATGCTCTAAATTCCCTTTTATTACTGTGTGTCTTTGGAAGGAAACTGAGCACTGAGAAAACCTATGTAAACACATAATATAATGTAGATTTTGTCCTTGGTCAGATTCAAACCCAGGAACCCAGCACAGGAAGGCACCAATGCTAACTGCTGAGCAACCATGCTGCCCAATTATTATAGAAGCAATCAGAAGATCGCCTTGTGTCATAGTCTCCTTGTAGAACTAATAAATAGTACAAATAAGAGTTAAAGTTTTATTAAATAAAAACGTTCAAGTTAAAATATAAAAATTTCAATAGAAAAAATTGCAAAAATAAAATTCCCTCTACATATTTGGTATTGCCATATCCTTAACAACCTGTACTATGCAATCTAATTTATGTAAATTTTTATTCATGTAATTTATCCCACATGCAGAACACTATAAGGGGAAAAAACAATGGCGGAATAGCTGTTTTTTGCACACTTGCCACAAAAAAGTGGAATAAAAAGAAATAAGAAAAAGTGTTATGTACCCCAAATTAGTGCCAATAAAATGTACAAGTCATTCTGCAAAAATCAAGCTCTAACACAACTTGGTAGAAAGAAAAATTTAAAGTTCTGGGTCTTGGGAAGCGGCAATGCAAAAACATTTTCTTTTTTAAAAAAGGGGTTTTATTATTCAAAAGTAATAAAACAACAAAAATATATACGTTGTACTGACCCAGAGGCTAATGGGGTCATTTATCAAACTAGTGTAAAGTAGAACAGGCTTAGTTGTCCATGGCAACTAATTAGATTCCACCTTTCATTTTCTAAAGGAGCTGTCAAAAATGAAAGTGGAATATGATTAGTTACTATGGGCAACTAAGACAGTTCAAATTTGCACCAATTTGATAAATGACCCCATAAATTTATTATGTTATTTATGCCAAAAAGTGAATGCCACAGAATTCATAATGTAAAAACTCAGAGAAGCATTGCTGTTTTTTCCCATATCCACCAAACAAAGTTAATAAAAGTTAATCAGTAAGTTATGTGTACCCCAAAATGGTGCCTTTAAAAACCACAACTTGTCATGCAAAAAACAAGCTCTCGAACGGCTACATCGACGGAAAAATAAAAAAGTTATATCTCTAGGAATATGATGATTAGAGATTAGCGAGTACTAAAAAGCTTGGGTGCTCGTTATTCGAGACGAACTTTTCCCGATGCTCGGGTGTTCGTTTCGAGTAACGAACCCCATTGAAGTCAATGGGAGACTCGAGCATTTTTTGCAGGGGACCAAGGCTCTGCCTAGGGAAGGCTGGGTGAAAACCTGGAAACCTCAGAAAATGATGGAAACACCACGGAAATGGACAGGAAACAGCAGGGGCAGCATGCATGGATGCCTCTGAGGCTGCCTAATCCCACCATTACCCCACATTACCCAACAGCCTTGGGGTGACCCTCAAGACAATTGTGCTGACCCAGACCAAGATGGGCAAGGCACATGCGCTGGCACATGTTAGGAAAGCACACAACTAGGTGCAACGAAGGTCCATCACCGCCTGCGGGTGACACCACTGCCCATGCTGGCACTGCTGTCCTATCCCCCGCCCCACGACGAAGGCATAAGCCTGACACAGCGTGGTGACAGCTTGATGACCAAGTTAGATTGAGGTAGCAGGTGAACCACCCAAAAATTTACCCTGACACAGCATGGCGGTGAACCCAGAATGACCAACTAAGACTGAGGTAGCAGGTGAAGCACTTAAAATTTTACCCTGACACGGAATGGCGGTGAACGTCAGACGCCGCCTGCATGAGATTAGGGTTAGAGCTGCTGTCTGTCAGGGAGAGTGTTAGGGCCTCAATTTAGATTTTGGCTAGGCAGGAATCACCCACAAAGAACCCAACAGCCCTTCTAAGGGCTACAAGCACCTTTTTTTGGCTCCTCCTGGCTGCTGCATGAGATTAGGGATAGAGCTGCTGTCTGTCAGGGAGAGTGTTAGGGCCTGAATTTAGATGTTGGTTAGGCAGGAATCACCCACAAAGAACACAACAGCCCTTCTAAGGGCTACAAGCACCTTTTTTTTGTCTCCTCCTGGCTGCTGCATGAGATTAGGGATAGAGCTGCTGTTTGTCAGGGAGAGTGTTAGGGCCTCAATTTAGATGTTGGTTAGGCAGTAATCACCCACAAAGAAACCAACAGCCCTTCTAAGGGCTACAAGCACCTCCTCCTGGCTGCTGGCTGGGACTTGTAGTGCAGCTACCGCCATCTTGGCTGCACACTGTTAGGGCGTGAAATTAGAATGTGGTTAGGCGGGAATCATCCACAAAGAACCCAACGGTGCTTCTAAGGGCTACAACGACCTTTTTTTTGTCCTCCTCTCGGCTGCTGCCTGGGACTTGTAGTGCAGCTACCGGCATCTTGGCTGCACGCTGTGCACAGCGACTGGTGGCAGAAGGGACAGCACGTGGTCCACACAGACCCAAAAGAAATTGCCCAAAGTCCTCTCAGTACTCATTTTTGCTGCTGCTGTACCTTAGCTTGCTGAGATCTGTAGTGCAGTCTAGGGAATATGTTTTTTCTCTCAGTTATATATATATTACAGTCCAGTGAACAATTATGTTGTGTGCTGTACAGTAGCGTCAGTCTAGGGTATACATTTTTTCTCTCAGTTATATATCCTACAGTGCAGTACATAATTCTGTCATGTGCTGCACACTAGCTGGAGTCTAGAAAATATAAATTTTTTTCTCTCATTCATATATCCTACAGTGCAGTGAAAAATTGTGTGGTGTGCGTTACACTAGCGGCAGTCTAGAGAATACGTTTTTTCTCTCAGATACATTTAATACAGTCCAGTGAAAAATTCTGTGGTGTGTGGTACACTATTCGCAGTCTAGAGAATACGTTTTTGGCCTCAGATATTAATTCGACAGTTTAGTGATTACACAAAATGTTGAACCCAAGGGCTAAGGGTCGAGGACGAGGGCGTCCAAGTGATGTAGGGGGGCAGAGGCCGTGGTCCTGGGCAGGGTGACACAGTGCCTACTGATGAGGGAGCAGTGGAACGCCGCAGAGTTTCGCTCCCTAGCTTCATCTCGCAACTTACAAGGTCACGTGGTACACCACTATTGAAACCACAACAGTGCGAACAGGTGATGACGTGGACAGCGGATAATGTGTCCAGTAATTTATCCACCACCCAGTCTTCCACACAGTCCACCCACTTTAGCCAAGGGAGTAGACCTCTGGCTCCTCCAGCTCAACCTCCTTCCCCCCAGACTGCCCCCCCCCATGGAAAATATGGATTCAGATCCGGCATACTCTCAGGAAGTCTTTTAAGGACCCTACCCAGAGACACAAACCACTGCTCAACAGCAACCTGAGCAGTTGCTCTGTCCCGATGCCCAAAATTTTGAACTTTCGCAGTCTGTGGGTGATGAGAGTGTGGACTTAGTGCAAGTAGTGCGTCAAGAGGTGTCGGATGATGATGAGACACGGTTGTCAGACATTGACGTTGTTGTCAGGGCAGTAAGTCCCAGGGGGCAGCAGAGTGAGGAATCGGAGGAAGAGCAGGTGGATGATGAGGTGACTGA
>ONZH01022888.1:0-19722 GCA_900303285.1 Rhinella marina | reverse complement strand
AGTTACAGTGCAGGAGCAGGCGAAGCACATAAAAATTTATCGGCCCTGTATGGCTGTGACTACAGAGTGACCGAGTTACAGTGCAGGAGCAGGCGAAGCACATAAAAATTTATCGTGGCCCTGTATGGCTGTGACTACAGAGTGACCGAGTTACAGTGCAGGAGCAGGCGAAGCACATAAAAATTTATCGTGGCCCTGTATGGCTGTGACTACAGAGTGACCGAGTTACAGTGCAGGAGCAGGCGAAGCACATAAAAAATTTAGCGTGACCCTGTATGGCTGTGACTACAGAGTGACCGAGTTACAGTGCAGGAGCAGGCGAAGCACATAAAAATTTATCGTGGCCCTGTATGGCTGTGACTACAGAGTGACCGAGTTACAGTGCAGGAGCAGGCGAAGCACATAAAAATTTATCGTGGCCCTGTATGGCTGTGACTACAGAGTGACCGAGTACCAGTGCAGGAGCAGGCGAAGCACATAAATTTATCATGCCCTGTTATGGCTGTGACTACAGAGTGACCGAGTTACAGTGCAGGAGCAGGCGAAGCACATAAAAATTTATCGTGGCCCTGTATGGCTGTGACTACAGAGTGACCGAGTTACAGTGCAGGAGCAGGCGAAGCACATAAAAATTTATCGTGGCCCTGTATGGCTGTGACTACAGAGTGACCGAGTTACAGTGCAGGAGCAGGCGAAGCACATAAAAATTTATCGTGGCCCTGTATGGCTGTGACTACAGAGTGACCGAGTTACAGTGCAGGAGCAGGCGAAGCACATAAAAATTTATCGTGGCCCTGTATGGCTGTGACTACAGAGTGACCGAGTTACAGTGCAGGAGCAGGCGAAGCACATAAAAATTTATCGTGGCCCTGTATGGCTGTGACTACAGAGTGACCGAGTTACAGTGCAGGAGCAGGCGAAGCACATAAAAATTTATCGTGGCCCTGTATGGCTGTGACTACAGAGTGACCGAGTTACAGTGCAGGAGCAGGCGAAGCACATAAAAAATTTATCGTGGCCCTGTATGGCTGTGACTACAGAGTGACCGAGTTACAGTGCAGGAGCAGGCGAAGCACATAAAAATTTATCGTGGCCCTGTATGGCTGTGACTACAGAGTGACCGAGTTACAGTGCAGGAGCAGGCGAAGCACATAAAAATTTATCGTGGCCCTGTATGGCTGTGACTACAGAGTGACCGAGTTACAGTGCAGGAGCAGGCGAAGCACATAAAAATTTATCGTGGCCCTGTATGGCTGTGACTACAGAGTGACCGAGTTACAGTGCAGGAGCAGGCGAAGCACATAAAAATTTATCGAGGCCCTGTATGGCTGTGACTACAGAGTGACCGAGTTACAGTGCAGGAGCAGGCGAAGCACATAAAAATTTATCGTGGCCCTGTATGGCTGTGACTACAGAGTGACCGAGTTACAGTGCAGGAGCAGGCGAAGCACATAAAAATTTATCGTGGCCCTGTATGGCTGTGACTACAGAGTGACCGAGTTACAGTGCAGGAGCAGGCGAAGCACATAAAAATTTATCGTGGCCCTGTATGGCTGTGACTACAGAGTGACCGAGTTACAGTGCAGGAGCAGGCGAAGCACATAAAAAAATTTATCGTGGCCCTGTATGGCTGTGACTACAGAGTGACCGAGTTACAGTGCAGGAGCAGGCGAAGCACATAAAAATTTATCGTGGCCCTGTATGGCTGTGACTACAGAGTGACCGAGTTACAGTGCAGGAGCAGGCGAAGCACATAAAAATTTATCGTGGCCCTGTATGGCTGTGACTACAGAGTGACCGAGTTACAGTGCAGGAGCAGGCGAAGCACATAAAAAAATTTATCGTGGCCCTGTATGGCTGTGACTACAGAGTGACCGAGTTACAGTGCAGGAGCAGGCGAAGCACATAAAAATTTATCGTGGCCCTGTATGGCTGTGACTACAGAGTGACCGAGTTACAGTGCAGGAGCAGGCGAAGCACATAAAAATTTAGCGTGGCCCTGTATGGCTGTGACTACAGAGTGACCGAGTTACAGTGCAGGAGCAGGCGAAGCACATAAAAATTTATCGTGGCCCTGTATGGCTGTGACTACAGAGTGACCGAGTTACAGTGCAGGAGCAGGCGAAGCACATAAAAATTTATCGTGGCCCTGTATGGCTGTGACTACAGAGTGACCGAGTTACAGTGCAGGAGCAGGCGAAGCACATAAAAATTTATCGTGGCCCTGTATGGCTGTGACTACAGAGTGACCGAGTTACAGTGCAGGAGCAGGCGAAGCACATAAAAATTTATCGTGGCCCTGTATGGCTGTGACTACAGAGTGACCGAGTTACAGTGCAGGAGCAGGCGAAGCACATAAAAATTTATCGTGGCCCTGTATGGCTGTGACTACAGAGTGACCGAGTTACAGTGCAGGAGCAGGCGAAGCACATAAAAATTTATCGTGGCCCTGTATGGCTGTGACTACAGAGTGACCGAGTTACAGTGCAGGAGCAGGCGAAGCACATAAAAAATTTATCGTGGCCCTGTATGGCTGTGACTACAGAGTGACCGAGTTACAGTGCAGGAGCAGGCGAAGCACATAAAAATTTATCGTGGCCCTGTATGGCTGTGACTACAGAGTGACCGAGTTACAGTGCAGGAGCAGGCGAAGCACATAAAAAATTTATCGTGGCCCTGTATGGCTGTGACTACAGAGTGACCGAGTTACAGTGCAGGAGCAGGCGAAGCACATAAAAAATTTATCGTGGCCCTGTATGGCTGTGACTACAGAGTGACCGAGTTACAGTGCAGGAGCAGGCGAAGCACATAAAAATTTATCGAGGCCCTGTATGGCTGTGACTACAGAGTGACCGAGTTACAGTGCAGGAGCAGGCGAAGCACATAAAAATTTATCGTGGCCCTGTATGGCTGTGACTACAGAGTGACCGAGTTACAGTGCAGGAGCAGGCGAAGCACATAAAAATTTATCGTGGCCCTGTATGGCTGTGACTACAGAGTGACCGAGTTACAGTGCAGGAGCAGGCGAAGCACATAAAAAATTTATCGTGGCCCTGTATGGCTGTGACTACAGAGTGACCGAGTTACAGTGCAGGAGCAGGCGAAGCACATAAAAAATTTATCGTGGCCCTGTATGGCTGTGACTACAGAGTGACCGAGTTACAGTGCAGGAGCAGGCGAAGCACATAAAAATTTATCGTGGCCCTGTATGGCTGTGACTACAGAGTGACCGAGTTACAGTGCAGGAGCAGGCGAAGCACATAAAAAATTTATCGTGGCCCTGTATGGCTGTGACTACAGAGTGACCGAGTTACAGTGCAGGAGCAGGCGAAGCACATAAAAATTTATCGTGGCCCTGTATGGCTGTGACTACAGAGTGACCGAGTTACAGTGCAGGAGCAGGCGAAGCACATAAAAATTTATCGTGGCCCTGTATGGCTGTGACTACAGAGTGACCGAGTTACAGTGCAGGAGCAGGCGAAGCACATAAAAATTTATCGTGGCCCCTGTATGGCTGTGACTACAGAGTGACCGAGTTACAGTGCAGGAGCAGGCGAAGCACATAAAAATTTATCGAGGCCCTGTATGGCTGTGACTACAGAGTGACCGAGTTACAGTGCAGGAGCAGGCGAAGCACATAAAAATTTATCGTGGCCCTGTATGGCTGTGACTACAGAGTGACCGAGTTACAGTGCAGGAGCAGGCGAAGCACATAAAAATTTTTTTCATAAGTCCGGAAAAAAGCAGCCAGGCAAAAATATGAATTCAATTATGCTTGTTAGTCAAAGTTCACTGGGCTTCCGTAATATGAGTCCCGATCATATTTCTCATGTAAGATGGCGAAAACAAGTAGGTACAACATATCTTGTAGGGTTATTAAGTACATAGCAGCATATAAGTAATGGGAGGCTTTATATATAAACACAGAGTGGAGCAGGGAGACTGCATAGAGTGGATACTACCAGATCATACATATGTATCAGAGGCTCAAAGATCATACATCCATTTCAGGAGACCACTTCCAAAGCTGTGTTCGGAGAGTGAGGCCCACAGGGCTTACCTTTGCCGCAACGCTGGTGTAAAGAGAATAGAGGCGCTGAAGATAACTTAGTATGAGGGAAGGTGCCGTGTGGTCCAAAATGGGCGCCTTCCTTTTAAAGAACAAACCGGCGCGCTCAGGGTTGTACGCGCTGGAAATGGCGTCTGGTGCGCTCCACAGACCGGAAGTATCGGGCCGTGGAACGCATCCACGCTTGACTTACGTTAGTAATGTGCAGCGTCATTGAAGAGCGTTCCACTGTGGAACGCATAAGGATAGAGCCAAATAGAATATAATATGATAAGAACAGGAGAGAAGGAGAAAAAAGGAAGGATAAAAACGAGAGAAGGAGAAGCTAAAGGTACAATAAGAGGTAGAATAAGGAAAAATAGCAGAAGAAAAAAAGCAGAAGAAAAGAGAGATTTGTAAAAGAGAAAAAGGAAAAAGGAAAAAAATTGCTGGTACTCAAACCGAATTAGTAAATATACGGAATGTTAAGGAGAAGCTGAAAAGAAAAGTAAGAGAAGGGGAAAATAACAAATTGTTATTGCCGGTTCCCCTACACTTTCATGAGGCAAAGCACACAATAGCACAACTTAAATTTCAGGTAATTGAGCAGGTACCCTTTCCACGTCGAGGTGGAGACCGCACAAAACAACTTAGGCGTTCGCGAAGCCTACTGGATCCACACCCTACAGACCTTAGCACCCAAGGGATTAAATAGGGAATATGAACTGTATGGCTTATTTTAAGGGGTTATAAATGTCATTTCTGTCATTTCTGCTTTTGAAGAATTGTTTGAGGATGTCTACTAATATCATAATTTTCCCCTTTTTTTTTCAGGCCCATTGAAGGACTATTTGCCGCACCGGTGTGTCCTTTCTTGCAATTACTGTCATCTTATCTGTTCCCCCTCTTCCCCCTTTTCCCCTTCTCTTACTTTTCTTTTCAGCTTCTCCTTACACCAGCAATTTTTTCCTTTTTCCTTTTTCTCTTTTACAAATCTCTCTTTTCTTCTGCTTTTTTTCTTCTGCTATTTTTCCTTATTCTACCTCTTATTGTACCTTTAGCTTCTCCTTCTCTCGTTTTTTTCCTTCCTTTTTTCTCCTTCTCTCCTGTTCTTATCATATTATATTCTATTTGGCTCTATCCTTATGCGTTCCACAGTGGAACGCTCTTCAATGACGCTGCACATTGCTAACGTAAGTCAAGCGTGGATGCGTTCCACGGCCCGATATTTCCGGTCTGTGGAACGCACCAGACGCCATTTCCGGCGCGTACAACCCTGAGCGCGCTGGTTTGTTCTATAAAAGGAAGGCGCCCATTTTGGACCACACGGCGCCTTCCCTCATACTAAGTTATCTTCAGCACCTCTATTCTCTTTACACCAGCGTTGCGGCAAAGGTAAGCCCTGTGGGCCTCACTCCCGAACACAGCTTTGGAAGTGGTCTCCTGAAATGGATGTATGATCTTTGAGCCTCTGATACATATGTATGATCTGGTAGTATCCACTCTATGCAGTCTCCCTGCTCCACTCTGTGTTTATATATAAAGCCTCCCATTACTTATATGCTGCTATGTACTTAATAACCCTACAAGATATGTTGTACCTACTTGTTTTCGCCATCTTACATGAGAAATATGATCGGGACTCATATTACGGAAGCCCAGTGAACTTTGACTAACAAGCATAATTGAATTCATATTTTTGTTTTATGTATGCTATTGTTTTGTCATCTTTGCACTATTCTGAAGATAGAATTCTTTTTCACTTGATTGTAGTGTCTGATGAAGGCCTGGATTGGCCGAAAACGTTTACACAAAATTGCCTGAATAAAGAAACATTGACAACATTGAATATTTGTATCATCACTAAGGCTGTTATTTAATATTTATAAAAAATTATCGTGGCACTGTATGGCTATGACTACAGAGTGACCGAGTTACAGTGCGGGAGCAGGTGAAGCACATAAACATTTATCGAGGCCCTGTATGGCTGTTACTACAGAGTGACCGAGTTACAGTGCAGGAGCAGGCGAAGCACATAAAAATTTATCGTGGTCCTGTATGGCTGTGACTACAGAGTGGCCAAGTTACAGTGCGGGAGCAGGCGAAGCACATAAAAATTTATCGAGGCCCTGTATGGCTGTTACTACAGAGTGACCGAGTTACAGTGCAGGAGCAGGCGAAGCACATAAAAATTTATCGTGGCCCTGTATGGCTGTGACTACAGAGTGGCCGAGTTACAGTGCGGGAGCAGGCGAAGAACAGAAATATTTATCGTGACCCTGTATGGCTGTGACTACAGAGTGACCGAGTTACACTGCAGGAGCAGGCGAAGCACATAAAAATTTATCGTGGCCCTGTATGGCTGTGACAACAGAGTGAACGAGTTACAGTGCAGTAGCAGGCGAAGCACATAAAAATTTATCGTGGCCCTGTATGGCTGTCACTACAGAGTGACCGAGTTACAGTGCAGGAGCAGGTGAAGCACATAAAAAATTATTGAGGCCCTGTATGGCTGTGACTACAGAGTGACCGAGTTACAGTGCAGGAGCAGGCGAAGCACATAAAAATCTATCGTGGCCCTGTATGGCTATGACTACAGAGTGACTGAGTTACAGTGCAGGAGCAGGCGAAGCACATAAAAATTTATCGTGACCCTGTGTGGCTGTGACAACAGAGTGACTGATTTACACTGCGGGAGCAGGCGAAGCACATAAAAATTTATTGTGGCCCTGTATGACTGTGACTATAGAGTGACCGAGTTACAGTGCAGGAGCAGGCAAAGCACATAAAAATTTATCGTGGCCCTGTATTGCTATGACAACAGAGTTACCGAGTTACAGTGCGGGAGCAGGCGAAGCACATAAATATTTATCGTGACCCTGTATGGCTGTGACTACAGAGTGACCGAGGTACACTGCAGGAGCAGGCGAAGCACATAAAAATTTATCGAGGCCCTGTATGGCTGTGACTACAGAGTGACCGAGTTACACTGCGGGAGCAGGCGAAGCACATTAAAATTTAGCGTGACCCTTTATGGCGGCGGTGACAACAGAGTGATCGAGTTAGACTTAGGTAGCAGGTGAACGACCCAAAAATGTAGCCTAACACCACCAATGCCTTTGCCCGACTGAGATTGCAGTCAAATGGCTGTAGGTGAGCCTCCCAAAAAAATTTTTTTGGAGTGTCTGAAGTCGACCCTCCTAAAAAAAATATTTTTGTGTCTGTGGTTGACGATACTGAAAAATTGTTTTAGAGTGTCTGTAGTTGACGCTCCGGAAAAATTGTTTGGAGAGAGGGCCTGTAGGTGGCCCTCCGGAAACATTGTCTTAAAAGAGTGCCAGTTGACCCTCTAAAAAATTCCCTTTTGGGTCAGCGTTTGGCAATGAAAGAGAAGGAGGAGGAGTAGAGGAGAGGAATCGGTGTGGACAGTGCATGAGCAGCCCCACGGTCAGACTCGGTCCCAGCCTCCACCAAGTTAACCCAATGTGCCGTCAGTGAGATATAGTGTCCCTGCCCGGAAGCACTTGTCCATGTGTCCGTGGTTAGGTGGACCTTATCACTAACCGCGTTGATCAGGGCACGGATGATGTTCTCTGACACGTGCTGGTGTAGGTCTGGTTGCGGAAAGCCTCAGTCTCTGCCAGTCTATAGGGCAGCATCTCCAGGCTCAACAATTTGGAGATGTGGACGTTTAGGGCTTGGGCATGTGGGTGGCTGGAATTGTATTTGCTTGTCTGCTGCAAAGACAGCTGAACGCTGCGCTGGGACACATTGGTGGAGGTTGTGGAGGATCGTGGAGGTGAAGGGGTGGTTGTAGGGCGAGTGGCGCTCGTGCCGGGGTCCTGGGCGGGTGGTTGACTCGCCGAGCCAGCACGTGACACAGGGGAATGGGCAGTGATGTGACCCTCAGAAGGTGAACGGCCTTGGTTCCACTGAGTCGGGTGTTTAGCACTCATATGCCTGAGCATGCTGGTAGTGGTTAGGCTGGTAGTGGTAGATCCCCTGCTGATCCTGGTGTGGCACAGGTTGCACACCACAGTCCGTCGGTCATCCTCACTTTCTTTAAAAAACCTCCAGACTTGCGAACATCTAGGCCTCGGCACGGGAGCTTGACTCTGTGAAACAGTTGCTGATCTACCTGCTCTGGCCCTGCTTCTCCCTTTGGCCACCCCACTGCCTCTTCCAACCTGTTTTGGTGCTGCACTTGCCTCCCCCTTAGAAGCACTGTCTTGAGTTGGATTACCAACCCAGCTCGGGTCAGTCACCTCATCATCCACCAGCTCTTCCTCCGATTCCTCACTCTGCTCCCCCCTCTGACTTACTGCCCTGACAACAACGTCACTGTCTGACAACCGTGTCTCATCATCAGCATCATCATCATCCGACACCTCTTCACGCACTACTTGCACTAAGTCCACACTCTCATCACCCACAGACTGCAATAGTTCTAAATTTTGGGCATTGGGACAGAGCAACTGCTCAGGTTGCTGTTGAGCAGTGGTTTGTGTCTCTGGGTAGGGTCCTGAAAAGAGTTCCTGTGAGTATGCCAGATCTGAATCCATACATTGCGTAGGGGGGGCAGGCTCGGGGGGGAAGGAGGTTGAGCTGGAGGAGACAGAGGTCTACTCCCTTGGCTAGCGTGGGTGGACTGCGTGGAAGATTGGGTGGTGGATAAATTACTGGACGCATTGTCCGCTATCCACGTCATCACCTCCTCGCACTGTTGTGGTTTCAATAGTGGTTTACCATGTGAACCAGTAAGTTGCGAGATGAAGCTAGGGAGCGAAACTCTGCGGCGTTCCACTGCTCCCTCATCAACATGTACTGTGTCACCCTGCCCAGGACCACGGCCTCTGCCCCCTACACTACTTGAATCCCAAGTCCACGCCCTCATCCTCGACCCTTAGCCCTTGGGTTCAACATTTTGTATGTTCACTGCACTGCATGATATATAATTGAAAGAAAAATGTAGTCTTTAGACGGCGGCCATTGTACCGCAAACCACTCAATTTTTCACTTTAATGTATGATATATAGCTGAGAGGAAAAACTTATATTTTCTACACTCCGGCTAGTGTGCAGCACACAACAGAATTTTTCACTGCACTGTATAATATATAACTGAGAGGAAAAACTTATATTTTCTACACTCCGGCTCGTGTGCAGCACACGACAGAATTTCTCACTGCACTGTAGTATATATGACTGAGAGGAAAAATGTAGTCTTTAGACGGCGGCTATTGCACCGCAAACCACTCAATTTTTCACTGCACCGTATAATATATAACTGAAAGGAAAAACTTATATTTTCTACACTTCGGCTAGTGTGCAGCACACGACAGAATTTTTCACTGCACTGTATAATATATAACTGAGAGGAAAAAATTATATTTTCTATTTTCTACACTCCGGCTAGTGTGCAGCACACAACAGAATTTTTCACTGCACTGTATAATATATAACTGAGAGGAAAAACTTATATTTTCTACACTCCCGCTAGTGTGCAGCACACGACAGAATTTTTCACTGCACTGTATAATATATAACTGAGAGTAAAAAATTATTTTCTATTTTCTACACTCCGGCTAGTGTGCAGCACACAACACAATTTCGCACTGCTCTGTAGTATATATGACTGAGTGGAAAAACGTAGTCTTTAGACGGCGGCTATTGGACCGCAAACCACTCAATTTTTCACTACACTGTATAATATATAACTGAAAGGAAACACTTATATTTTCTACACTCCGGCTAGTGTGCAGCACACGACATAATTTTTCACTGCACTGTATAATACATAACTGAGAGGAAAAACTTATATTTTCTATTTTCTACACTCCGGCTAGTGTGCAGCACACGACACAATTTCGCACTGCAGTATATATGACTGAGAGAAAAAACGTAGTCTTTAGACGGGGGCTATTGCACCGCAAACCACTCAATTTTTCACTGCACTGTATAATATATAACTGATAGGAAAAACTTATATTTTCTACACTCCGGCTAGTGTGCAGCACACGACACAATTTCGCACTGCACTGTAGTATATATGACTGAGAGGAAAAACTTATATTTTCTATTTTCTACACTCCGGCTAGTGTGCAGCACACGACAGAATTTTTCACTGCAGTGTATAATATATAACTGAGAGGAAAAACTTATATTTTCTATTTTCTACACTCCGGCTAGTGTGCAGCACACGACAGAATTTTTCACTGCACTGTATAATATATAACTGAGAGGAAAAAAATATATTTTCTACACTCCGGCTAGTGTGCAGCACACGACAGAATTTTTCACTGCACTGTATAATATATAACTGAGAGGAAAAAAATATATTTTCTACACTCCGGCTAGTGTGCAGCACACGACAGAATTTTTCACTGCACTATATAATATATAACTGAGAGGAAAAAATTATATTTTCTATTTTCTACACTCCGGCTAGTGTGCAGCACACGACAGAATTTTTCACTGCAATGTATAATATATAACTGAGAGGAAAAACTTATATTTTCTACACTCCGGCTAGTGTGCCGCACACGACACAATTTCGCACTGCACTGTAGTATATATTACTGAGAGGAAAAATGTAGTCTTTAGACGGCGGCTATTGCACTGCAAACCAATCAATTTTTCAGTGCACTGTATAATATATAACTGAAAGGAAAAACTTATATTTTCTACACTCCGGCTAGTGTTAGGCACACAACAGAATTTTTCACTGCCCTGTATAATATATAACTGAGAGGAAAATATTATATTTTCTACACTCCGGCTAGTGTGCAGCACACGACACAATTTCGCACTGCATTGTAGTATATATGACTGAGAGGAAAAACTTAGTCTTTAGACGGCGGCTATTGCACCGCAAACCACACAATTTTTCACTGCACTGTAGGATATATAAAAAAATGTATTCCCTAGACTGACGCTACTGTACAGCACACTACATAATTGTTCACTGGACTGTAGTGTATAGAAATGACAGAAAAACGTATTCCCTAGAATGACGCTACTGTACAGCACACTACATAATTGTTCACTTGACTGTAGTGTATAGAAATGACAGAAAAACTTATTCCCTAGACTGACGCTACTGTACAGTACACTACATAATTGTTCACTGGACTGTAGTGTATTGAAATGACAGAAAAAACGTATTCCCTAGAATGACGCTACTGTACAGCACACTACATAATTGTTCACTTGACTGTAGTGTATAGAAATGACAGAAAAACTTATTCCCTAGACTGACGCTACTGTACAGTACACTACATAATTGTTCACTGGACTGTAGTGTATTGAAATGACAGAAAAACGTATTCCCTAGACTGCACTACAGATCTCAGCAAGCCAAGGTACAGCAGCAGCAAAAATGAGTACTTTGGGCAATTTATTTTGGGTCTGTGTGGACCACGTGCTGTCCCTTCTGCCACCAGTCACTGTGTACAGTGTGCAGCCAAGATGGTGGTAGCTGAACTACAAGTCCCAGCCAGCAGCCTGGAGGAGACCAAAAATAGGTGCTTGTAGCCCTTAGAAGGGCTGTTGGGTTCTTTGTGGGTGATTCCTGCCCAACCAACATCTAAAGGCCCTAACACTCTCCCTGACAGACAGCAGCTCTATCCCTAATCTCATGAAGACGGCATATGACGCGAGCAGCGCAGGACCAGATTCTTATATTCCCAGGTCATCTGATCTGGCCAGCCAATCCCTGCTATAGACTTGTAGGGGCCCCACGTGATGCTAGGAGGTCCCAAAGGCTCTCCTGCATGTTGATTGGCTGAAAAAGGCGGCTAACATGCAGGAAGAGGAAGTTGCCATTTCCTCGAGGATCGCGATATGCTCGTCCGAGTAGCGAGCATATGCAAATACCCTAATGCTCGAATGAGCATCAAGCTCGGACGAGCATGTTCGCTCATCTCTATACATAACCTATCTGTATGGGTTTTTTTAGGTGTGGAAGGAAACCATAGTACTCGGAGGAACCCACACAACCCCAGGGAGAAAATATAAACTCAATGCAGATGTTGCTGTTGGTTGGATTCAAATCCAAGCTCCCAGTCCCGGAAGGTAGGAAAATGTCGATTAAAAGGCTATGTTACTGTAGCCACCTTTCACTAGTTGCTGAAATGTTGAGGCTTTGTGTATATGTGTATTATTACATTCTTTTGTATAGTTTTATGCATACATGAAGGCAGATTTACTATTAAATAAGGTTACAGGATTTGGGTGCAATTTGTACCAAAAAAAGTGGCATATGTACCTTGGACCACATTTATTAACCATGTTAGACAATTTTTCTGCCTCACCAAGACAAGTGTGTGTGTCTTAGCAAAAAGGGAGCATGACTTTGGGGGCATAAAATAAATGCATCATCATGCAGCAAAAATTGGACACATTATTTGTATTGAACTAATGCTACTTTCACGCTTGTGGAAAAACTAATCCGGCAGGCTTTTCCTGCCGAAAAAAGCCTGTTAGGGTTTTCCGATTTGGCATAACCAGATCGTGCAGTGTGCCTGCCATACTCAGCAGAGAACAACAACACCTGGCTATACCGAATCCAGAGAACTTAAACAGTCTGTACCTCTGCCAGAATAGCTGCTGGTTAGTTTTAGAGTATGTTTGAAACTAGCCTTAACCATCAAAAAGGCGGTTTAAAGTGCACCAGATTTATCATCCAGCATCAGCCACTGTGATAAATTTGACAAAATTTAAGAATGGGGGGGGGGGGGGCGATGGGGATTTAGCATTGACCTCAGTACATGTCTGTGATATCCCTGGCACTTCCAGAGATTATGCCTAATTTAAGACAAGGTGCATGTGTGGTACCCCCAGGTCTGGGGGTACTACAATTGTATTGATTGGTAATGTAATACTTTGTAATGTTACACTATGTCACCTTTCATACAATACATCTTGTTCACTAACAGCATTTATTCATGCTGAGAGCATCAGGGCAATCGTGAAGAGGGCTCGGGCTGCCCCCTGAGCATCAGTCACTGGGAAATTTCCCTGTATGGCCTATCACTAGTCCACCCCTGGTCTTTATTTATGGCAGAAAACTGACATGGGGAGAATGATAAATTATCCCCTGTCTAAGTTTGCACTGTCTTACTATTAGATATTATTAGTAAATCATACCTATTGGGCACTCAGACATTATATTTTCCATTTTATAAGTACACAATATGGTTACTTTAAAGACCATCCATTGTGTTTATGAGATAAATTAAATTAGTTCTAGATTTTCAGCAATATCACTAATGGAGACTCTTGCATAAGGATACAGTATCATTGGCAAAAGCACATACAAGCATAAAACCTCTGGGTCATTGATTTGCCACTTATGTCTGCATAAGTGCTTGTTCACACATCAGTTATTTGATCAGTTATTTCCATCAGTTATTGTGAGCCAAAACCAGGAGTGGAGGTTCCACAGACATAAGGTATAATGAAAATATCTGCACCTGTTGTGTGTTTTTGACTCACACCTGGTTTTGGCTCACAATAACTGATTAAAATAACTGATCAAAAAACTGAAGTGTGAACAAGGCCTAATTGAGAGGTCACAAGTAGACAACCTACCTTTATGATGTCCGTATCTCCTAACTGAACTACTTTGTGACTGTAAATGTGCAACTAGTGTACAGTGCTGGCCATTCAACCAATTTGTTATTTTAAAATGGCAATAAACATTAGTTGAAAGCTGTAATAGATGAAAAAGTTTTTTATACTGACCAAGTAATGTCTGCCAAAAAAGTGATGGATCATAGGTTTTTTGGCAGCATTTGCATTGCGTTCTGAAAAATGTATTTAGCTGATGTAGCAATTTCTGCAACAAAACTGTTAAACATAAGTAGGGAATGATGAACAGAGAATTACATATGGGCAGCTTTATTTGACTATTAGATCTGCCACATTTTACATAGCATACTGCATTGTCAGATGAAATGCAGAATATAAAAGTAAATTCCCCATTAAAAGTGCCCTGTCTGACCCAGGAAGAAGTACAGCAACGTCTTAAAAAGATTAAAATAGACAAATCGCCAGGACCGGATGGCATACACCCCTGTATCCTAAGAGAATTAAGTAATGTCATAGTCAGACCCTTATTTCTGATATTTAAGGACTCTATACTGACAGGGAGTGTTCCAGAGGATTGGCACATAGCAAATGTGGTGCCAATATTCAAAAAGGGTCCAAAAACAGAGCCTGGAAACTAGAGGCCGGTAAGTTTAACATCTGTCATGTGTAAACTGTTTGAAGGTTTTCTAAGAGATGCTATCTTGGAGTACCTCAATGAAAATAAGCAAATAACTCCATATCAGCATGGCTTCATGAGGGATCGGTCATGTCAAACCAATTTAATCAGTTTCTATGAGGAGGTAAGTTCTAGACTGGACCGCTGCAAATCAATGGATGTCATATACCTGGACTTCTCCAAAGCATTTGACACGGTACTACATAAAAGATTAGTATATAAAGTGAGAATGCTTGGACTGGGAGAAAATGTCTGTATGTGGGTAAGTAACTGGCTCAATGATAGAAAACAGAGGGTGGTTATTAACGGCACATTCTCAGATTGGGTCACTGTCACTAGTGGGGTACCACAGGGGTCAGTATTGGGCCTAATTCTCTTCAATATATTTATTAATGATCTTGTAGAAGGCTTGCACAGTAAAATATCAATATTTGCAGATGACACTAAACTGTGTAAAGTAATTAACACAGAAGAGGACAGTACACTGCTACAGAGGGACCTAGATAGATTGGAGGCCTGGGCAGAGAAGTGGCAGATGAGGTTTAACACTGACAAATGTAAGGTTATGCACATAGGAAGGAATAATGCAAGTCACCAGTAACACTGACATGGAAAAGTACCTAGGAATTTTAGTGAACAGCAAACTAAGCTGTAGAAACCAGTGTCAGACAGCTTCTGCCAAGGCCAATAAGATAATGGGTTGCATCTAGAGATGAGCGAGCATGCTCGTCCGAGCATTAGGGTACTTGTGAGTGCTCGATGCTTGGACGAGCATCTCGCGATGCTCGAGGAAATGGCATCTCCCGCATTTTGAATTTTTGGTGCCTATAAACTCAGCCAATCACAAGCCAGGAGACTCTGCGATCACCCAGCATCACGTGGGGCCCTTACATGTCGATAGCAGGGGTTGGCTGGCCTGATCAGTGCACCCATAACTGGAATGGGTGCACTAGTACCCAGAAAGATTATCAAAATTAGGGTTATTTATAGAGATGTCCGAGCTTGGTGCTCGTTCGAGTATTAGGGTACTCGTAAGTGCTCGCAGCTCGGACGAGTATCTCGCCATGCTCGAGGAAATGGCAACTTCCGCATCGTGCTTTTTTGGCGCCTATAAACTCAGCCAATCACAAGCCAGGAGACTCTGCGGTACACCCAGCATCACATGGGGCCCTTACATGTCGATAGCAGGGGTTGGCTGGCCTGATCAGGTGACCCTGGAATATACTAGTGACGTCCGGCGGTGCTCGGCTCAGAGGCTGTCTGGATGTCGTTAGGGACAGATCTGCTGCGTTTCAGGGAGAGTGTTAGGGCCTGGATTTAGTTCTCTGTTAGGCAGGAGTGATCTCAAAAGAACGCAACAGCCCATCTAAGGGCTACAAGACACTTTTTTTTGTCTCCTTCTGGCTGGGCTGGCTGGCACTAGTAGTGCAGCTATCGCCATATATAACAAATTTTTTTTATTATTTTTTTTTTAATTTATTTATTTTTATTTTAACTTATAAACATATACAGAATAAAACATTCTCCATTCCGTACAAAAAGAGTCCTATCCCCCAACTCCCCCCTCCCATACCCTATATCCCCCAGTACAAAGTTCTTAATTTTTAAAACTTGCCTTTTCAAAACCACATTTTGGACAGCTGAAGATCTTTTTTCCTTTCCCAAATCTCGTTAAGATATCCGGTGTATAATAACATTTATACCATATAAACAATTGTGATATTTTTTGGGAAGTATTCCAAATAGTTTTTTTACCCCAACTGAAAATACGATCCCAATCTTCCTCACATACTCCCCCCACATCTTGTTGCCAAATCGTGCTATTCATCTTAACCTTATCACCCTTCCTTGTTAAAATTACCTTGTATAATTTTGATATTATTTTTCTCTTACCTTTACCCTGTTTTAGCATCTCAATTATCCTATAATCATCCCCACAGTGAAAATTAGTGAAATCTGACTTTTGTGCAGCAAAAAAAAAGCTGTGTATACCTAAACCAATCCCTAACCTCTAAATTAAATTCTTCTCTCATTTCTTGACTCGTTTTTAATCTATTATTGTGAAATATATTTGAAATTTTCCTTACACCAAGTCTATGCCAGAATTTCCAATCTTCCAACTTGTCAATTTCCGTGAAATTTTTATTTTTGAATAACGGTGCATATAACAAAAATTCCCTTATCCCCAAATTCTCGTTAAGATATCCGGTGTATAATAACATTTATACCATATAAACAATTGTGATATTTTTTGGGAAGTATTCCAAATAGTTTTTTTACCCCAACTGAAAATACGATCCCAATCTTCCTCACATACTCCCCCCACATCTTGTTGCCAAATCGTGCTATTCATCTTAACCCTATCACCCTTCCTTGTTAAAATTACCTTGTATAATTTTGATATTATTTTTCTCTTACCTTTACCCTGTTTTAGCATCTCAATTATCCTATAATCATCCCCACAGTGAAAATTAGTGAAATCTGACTTTTTTGCAGCAAAAAAAAGCTGTGTATACCTAAACCAATCCCTAACCTCTAAATTAAATTCTTCTCTCATTTCTTGACTCGTTTTTAATCTATTATTGTGAAATATATTTGAAATTTTCCTTACACCAAGTCTATGCCAGAATTTCCAATCTTCCAACTTGTCAATTTCCGTGAAATTTTTATTTTTGAATAACGGTGCATATAACAAAAATCCCCTTATCCCCAAATTCTTCTTAAATTCTTCCCAAACTTTCCTAATCATTTGTACTAGAGGATTGTTCCCTCCTTTCCCTTCCACCATATACACCGATTCTAAGTATTCCCATATATCACTATGTCCATAGCTATTTCGATTCATGAGATAACTAAAAAAAACAATATCCTTCCATTTAGTCAGGTGGGTAAGTTGTGATGCAATAAAATATGCCCTAAAGTCAGGAATCGCTAATCCTCCCTTACTATCTTCCTTACAAAGACACTCAAGCTTGATACGTGGCCTTTTCCCCCTCCAAATTATTTCTCTCACTAAGGATTTTATTTTTTTTAAAAAATCTCCTCCCCCAACCAAATTGGACTATTTGCCAGAAAGTATAAAAGTTGTGGAAGGACAATCATCTTCACTAAAGCAACTCTTTCAGCCATACTCAAGGGGAGTT
Source organism: Rhinella marina (assembly GCA_900303285.1). Lineage (NCBI taxonomy): Eukaryota > Metazoa > Chordata > Amphibia > Anura > Bufonidae > Rhinella > Rhinella marina. Next base: position 2,265 of record ONZH01022888.1, on the reverse strand, counting down.
TCAACCAGATCTTAGTTCTCCACTCTATTGTTTTTAACACCGGGTAAATGTTGTTACTGGGGTAGTCCCCTAGATCCCTGGATACCATGATACCCAAGTACCTAAAAGCCTCCTGATCCTGCAACACTTTCAATTGTTGATGTGAAATCCTATTGTCTAAAGGGAGCAATACAGTCTTCTCCCAATTTATCTGCATACCTGAATAGGTTCCAAATTCATCGAAGATCTCCATAATTCTACCTAGCGCCTCCTCTGTATTCCCAATATACAATAGGATATCGTCCGTGAACAAGGAGATCTTATCCTTACTCCCCCTACAGCCAAATCCCCTTATTTCATCTGACTGCCGTATTAAATTTGCTAACGGCTCCACAGATAATGAAAAGAGGAGCGGGGACAGCGGACATCCCTGCCTAGTTCCCCTAGACAGGGGGAAACTCTCTGATTGAATCCCATTCAATACCAATGATGCTGAGGGATTATTATATAAAGATTGAACCCATCTTAACCACCTTGGACCAAACCCATATTGTTCCAAGGTTACCCAGAGAAAAGACCACTCCACCCTGTCAAACGCCTTAACCGCGTCAATTGACAGGATGGAGCGGTCCACCCCCCCCCACCTGCAGATTAGCAAAAAGCCTCCTCAGATTATCTGATGTCGACCTCCCCTGTCTAAAGCCACATTGATCATCATTCAACAGGGAGTCCGCTACCCCCACCAATCTATTCGCCAAGACCTTTGCCAAGATCTTGGCGTCCGAATTCAATAACGAGATAGGCCGATATGAATCCGCCTTCGTAGGCGGTTTGTTTGCTTTAAGCAGTAGAATCATGGAGGCCTCCGTCATCGAGGGTGGCAAACCCGACCTTAATGACACTCCGTTGAATAACTTAACCAATTCTGGTATCATAACTTCCCCCAATTTTTGATAAATTTCAAACGGCAGCCCATCAGGGCCTTGTGCTTTTCCCTTGGGGGTTTGTTTTACCACCTTTTCTATTTCCTCAACCGTTATCTCCCTATCCAAGAATGTTACTTGTGCCCTATTTAACCTCTTTAGCTTACACCGTTTCAAAAATTCTGCTATCTCCCCCTTCGTTTTTTCCAACTGGGATTTATATAATTCTTTATAGTACTCAAGGATTGTCTGAACCACTGCCTCTTTACCCGTAACCTGGGTTCCCGATGAGCTTTCTATAGATGGAATAACCACCGAAGCTCCCTTCTCTTTTATTTTATCTGCCAACAGTCTGCTTGGCCTACCCCCTTCTGCTTGGCCTACCCCCTTGAAAAAAACATTTATTTTGAACCTTTTTCCTCAACAGAGCCTTGTAATTCTCAACCGCGTTTTCCCACTTTCTTTTTGAGGAGTCTTGCCTATCCATACAATATTGGGTTTCCCTCAGCGTGACTTGTTGACTACTCTCTTCTTCCTCTTTCCTCCATTTCCTTTTTAACACAACAATGTCTCTAAATAGGATCCCCTTTAAGTATGCCTTGGCCGCATCCCATATCCATCTATCATCGGTAGAACCTCTATTCTCGTCAAAAAACCTCCTCAGGTTTACGAGCACTACATCACAGGATATCAAGGTCAACCAATATGGATTAATTTTAAATACAACACACCTCTTTGCTCCCCCCCCCCTACATTTATAGCTACATGCATCGGGGAATGGTCTGACACGCTCCTGGGCTCATATCTCACATATTTTACCTCATGAGCCAACCCAATTGAGCCCAGGACCATGTCAATTCTGGAAAGAGTCTGTTTTGACTTATTGTAACATGAAAATTCTCTATTATCAGGGTTTAACTCTCTCCAGAAATCCACCAATCCCAGCTCTTTTATCAAACATCCAAAGGGGGACAATTTACTCACCGAATTAATGCCCGATAACCTTAATCTGTCCTGCGATTCATCAATAACTGTATTAAAATCCCCGAAAACCAAAACTTTTCTACCTTGTTTATCCTGCATAAATTCATATAACTTGAGGATCACACTGGGTTCATAGGGGGGTGGAATGTACACAAACCCCAGGATTAGTTCACATAAATCTATCCTAACATGGAGGAATATATATCTTCCCTCCCGGTCCACCCTCTGTTCAAGAACCTGACAATACAGACTTTTATGGAACATAACAGAAACTCCTCTTGAGTATGCCGTATATACCGAGTGAAACGACTGTGCTATCCAACCTCTATTTAACCTCTGTACAGTCTCTAACGTCATATGGGTTTCCAAGAGACAGATC
>ONZH01022887.1:0-24085 GCA_900303285.1 Rhinella marina | reverse complement strand
CACCTCTTGGGCCTCCACAAAATGTTTAAGAGGTCTCACCTCTTGGGCCTCCACATAATTTTTAACCGGTCTCACCTCTTGGGCCTCCACAAAATTTTTAACAGGTCTCACCTCTTGGGCCTCTTCAAAATGTTTAAGAGGTGTCACCTCTTGGGCCTCCACATAATTTTTAATACGTCTCACCTCTGGGCCTCCACAAAATGTTTAACAGGTCTCACCTCTTGGGCCTCCACATAATTTTTAACAGGTCACACCTCTTGGGCCTCCACATAATTTTTAAGAGGTCTCACCTCTTGGGCCTGCCACAAAATGTTTAAGAGGTGTCACCTCTTGGGCCTCCACATAAATTTTAAGAGGTGTCCACCTCTTGGGCCTCCACAAATCTTTAAGAGGTCTCACCTCTTGGGCCTCCACATAATTTTTAAGAGGTCTCACCTCTTGGGCCTCCACAAAATCTTTAAGAGGTCTCACCTCTTGGGCCTCCACATAATTTTTAAGAGGTCTCACCTCTTGGGCCTCCACAAAATGTTTAAGAGGTCTCACCTCTTGGGCCTCCACATAATTTTTAAGAGGTCTCACCTCTTGGGCCTCCACATAATTTTTAAGAGGTCTCACCTCTTGGGCCTCCACATAATTTTTAAGAGGTCTCACCTCTTTAGCCTCCACACAATTTTTAAGACGTCTCACCTCTTGGGCCTCCACAAAATTTTCCATGAGCCTCTGGCCAGCCCACGGCCTCTTCCTGACTTTTGCGGTCCTACGCATCCCTCAACATCCCCACTGCTTTACCTGCTAGACATGACACTGGGCCAGGTCGGGTCACTGACATCTCAAGCGCCAACAATTTGGGCATTTTAAGGCTTCTGCATGTGTTTGAGTTGTTTTTACATTTTAAAGAAGACATGTCTGACCACATTTCACACACACACACAATGACAATTAGGGGTGGGGTCTATTTGCTTTCCCCCTTGCCTATGCCATCTGTGGTTGTCATAGGCAACGTGATTTTAAGGGGTGCAGAATTTTATCTTCTTTTTTGTCTAGTTTGGCTTGGGGTCCATGGCAATGTTGAGGAAAGAAGGTTTCCTTGTATGGTCTCACTTTACAGAGGTTAGATTGTCTTTGGAGTGTATTGTTGAGAGGCTGTGATAGTGGCATAATAGTGCAACTTGGGCGCGTTATATGCACCCAGACATGCTTCCCCTGCTGTCCCAGTTGCATTCCAGCAGTGTTGGCATCCTTTTTCTGAGGTTTCAGGGTGGACTTGGTGACCTCCAAGTGGTCGAATTGAGATTTCCAAGTGGCGAGCATTTTTTTCCCATAGACTTTAATGGGATTCGATATTTGGTCGAATAGTCGAATTTCGCGGTCTATTCGAATCGAATTTCGAACTTTCGAATATTTCACTACTCGCTCATCTCTACTAATGATGTTTATAATGGTGATTAAAGCGATGTCTAATATTAGCTGTTTGTTGCCACTGAAGAAAAGCAACAGCCTCTTATTCCCCTTCATCCGAAAAAGTAAACATATTTTCTCAGACAAACATGTCTACTTATTTATGTGCGTAGAGGGAGGTGGGGGAGCCGATAAGGTGCCCATAGAGATTGCCAATTGTAACTGGTGACGTAGCATCTGTGGGGTTAGACAGGGGGGGGGGCTAAGATCTATTACAACAAAACTCCGTGGCTGCAAAATCATGGGGTTCCGATCCAGTGTTAAGACAACCTGGGACCTTGTGATGGATCCCAGCACTGTCATACTGAGCTGCCTGCAGAACCATTATATATATATATATATATATATATATATATATATATATCAATATACAGTACAGACCAAAAGTTTGGACACACCTTCTCATTCAAAGAGTTTTCTGTATTTTCATGACTATGAAAATTGTATATTCACACTGAAGTCATCAAAACTATGAATTAACACATGTGGAATTATATACTTAACAAAAAAGTGTGAAACAACTGAAAATATGTCTTATATTCTAGGTTCTTCAAAGTAGCCACCTTTTGCTTTGATTACTGCTTTGCACACTCTTGGCATTCTCTTGATGAGCTTCAAGAGGTAGTCACCTGAAATGGTTTTCACTTCACAGGTGTGTCCTGTCAGGTTTAATAAGTGGGATTTCTTGCCTTATAAATGGGGTTGGGACCATGAGTTGTGTTGGGCAGAAGTCAGGTGGATACACAGTCCTACTGAATAGACTGTTAGAATTTGTATTATGGCAAGAAAAAGTCAGCTAAGTAAAGAAAAACGAGTGGCCATAATTACTTTAAGAAATGAAGGTCAGTCAGTCCGAAAAATTGGGAAACCTTTGAAAGTGTCCCCAAGTGCAGTCGCAAAAACCATCAAGCGCTACAAAGAAACTGGCTCACATGAGGACCGCCCCAGGAAAGGAAGACCAAGAGTCACCTCTGCTGTGGAGGATAAGTTCATCCGAGTCACCAGCCTCAGAAATCGCAGGTTGTTAACCTGCAATTTCCTGCAGCTCAGATTAGAGACCAGGTCAATGCCACACAGAGTTCTAGCAGCAGATACATCTCTACAACAACTGTCAAGAGGAGACTGTGTGCAGCAGGCCTTCATGGTAAAATAGCTGCTAGGAAACCACTGCTAAGGACAGGCAACAAGCAGAAGAGACTTGTTTGGGCTAAAGAACACAAGGAATGGACATTAGACCAGTGGAAATCTGTGCTTTGGTCTGATGAGTCCAAATTTGAGATCTTTGTTTCCAACCATTGTGTCTTTGTGCGACGCAGAAAAGGTGAACGGATGGACTCTACATGCCTGGTTCCCACCGTGAAGCATGAAGGAGGAGGTGTGACGGTGTGGGGGTGCTTTGCTGGTGACACTGTTGGGGATTTATTCAAAATTGAAGGCATACTGAACCAGCATGGCTACCACAGCATCTTGCAGCGGCATGCTATTCCATCCGATTTGCGTTTAGTTGGACCATCATTTATTTATCAACAGGACAATGACCCCAAACACACCTCCAGGCTATGTAAGGGCTATTTGACCAAGAAGGAGAGTGATGGGGTGCTACGCCAGATGACCTGGCCTCCACAGTCACCAGACCTGAACCCAATCGAGATGGTCTGGGGTGAGCTGGACCGCAGAGTAAAGGCAAAAGGGCCAACAAGTGCTAAGCATCTCTGGGAACTCCTTCAAGACTGTTGGAATACCATTTCAGGTGACTACCTCTTGAAGCTCATCAAGAATGCCAAGAGTGTGCAAAGCAGTAATCAAAACAAAAGGTGGCTACTTTGAAGAACCTAGAATATAAGACATATTTTCAATTGTTTCACACTTTTTGGTTAAGTATATAATTCCACATTTGTTAATTCATAGTTTTGATGCCTTCAGTGTGAATCTACAATTTTACTAGTCATGAAAATACAGAAAACTCTTTGAATGAGAAGGTGTGTCCAAACTTTTGGTCTGCACTATATATATATATATATATATATATATATATATCTATATATATCCCTATTTTACATATAAATAAACATATAACTATCACTGCATCTGAAAATTTGTAAACTATTAAAATAGTTTTACTGTCTGATTCACCATTGTTTGGTCACCTTACCCCTTACAAAAATTGAATAAAAAGTGATCAAAAAGTCACATGTACCGTACGAAAATTGTACCAATAAAAACTAGAACTCACCCCGCAAAAAAACAAAGCCCTCACACAGCTCTGTGGACTCAAACATAAAAAAGTTATGAGTGTCAGAATATGGTGATGGAAAGAAAATGTTTCTTTTTTCAAAGGTTTTTTTAAGTAGTAAAACAAAATAAAAATGATAAAAAATGGTATTGTACTGCAAAATAAGCATGTCATGTCATTTTTAGCATATAGTTAACGCCATAAAAATTAATCCTGAAAAACCATGGTGGAAATGCATTTTTTAAATTGCACCTGACAAAGATTTTATTTTCCCCATTTTTCAATACAAGTTCTAGTGAATTAATTGGTGTCATTAAAAAATAAAATGTTTCCTTTCAGAAAATAAACCCTTATATGGCTGTGTGAACACAAAAGTAAAAATAAAAAATGGGTCTTAGAAAGCAGGGAGTTAAAAATGAGAATGCAAAAATGAAAATTGAAATAGAAGGATACCTTGATAGATAAATATAAGTATAATGCTGTTTTTTTTATAGCTATTAAATTTAAATTAGAAATAGTCTTAAAAAAAGAACATTTCCAGAATATTTTAGTAATATATAAATTTAAATCTAGAGCCCTCTTACTCATCATGGCATATGACTTCATAGTTTGGCTGTAATTAAGGTTTCACAAGCTGCATGAATTTGGCAATAAAATACATTTGCCAACAACTCCAAGTGAAATATACTTCATGTCATGCAGAGAGCTGTTATTTTAGATATTACTTTCTAAGAAATGAATACTGCAAACAGAAAACAATTGTATATCATCACATATATACACACCAGATAGATATAGTATTATTGGCAAGGCCCAGAACACCACCATAATATAAAAAACTTTGAGGGCAATTGATTAGGACTGGCTTTTCATGCCAATCTTAATCAGAAATCATCTAGAGTAAGGTTTTCTAAATTTACTTGAAGCACTGGTGATACAGCATTTCAAATATGCTAATATATATAGTTTCCAAGACTATAAATGTACAGTATACTACGTATGAATTTTCACAAGACTATATTTTCTTTCTAGAGGTCTACAGAAAAGTGGGCATCACTAGTCGGTAGAAAAGTTTTACAAACTAATGCAAAGCAATGCATCAGTTGTCATCTCAATGAAATGAAATGAATGGAATCCGAAATGATCCTGTTTTCTTTCTGTACTTCTACAAAAACATATGTTAGTAAAGGCCCCTTAACACACTCGCCTGTTCAAACCAATGTCGAACAATTAAATGTTGAGGATCTGACATTTCCAAGCAAAGAACATCAGAGATTTTTACTAGCAATACCCTTTGTGTGTGTGTGAATGTCAGTAAAAGTGGCATCATCGATCATAACTATGTTTTTTTGCATTGGTACTATCAAGGAAGATCAACAATGAATAATAGTTTTATTGTTGATTGCCTTCATTCACACTAGCCTTTCCAATAATTTTAATTGATTGGGAATGATTGATGCATCATAAAACATAAAGCATAAAACATAAAGACAATCAACCGGATTGGCTTATCTATATGTTTCTAGGGTGATATAGCAAAGTGGAATACCCAGAGGAAGCCTATGCAAACATTCAGCGAACATACAAACATTATACAAATGTTGGCCTTTGTCAGATTTAAACCCAGAGCCCCATTGCTGCTGGGCAACAAGGCTAACCCCCATGCTGACCATTATAATTCTACCTACTGTACTTTTACTTATTGTTTGAAATTTATTAACCTTTCCATGACCACATGTCCTAGTTTTTAAACTTCTTCCTTAAATGCACAGCTTATGAATGTATGGCAGCATTGTTTCTGCTTGTCTTGGTCCTGGATAGAGATGATCAAATTGATTCATTCTTCAAACAAGCTTCTTGAGCAGTGAGGGGCTTGCCCCGCTGCTCAAGAGGCTCCGCCTCTCTCACTTGATTGACAGAGACAGGAATTCCGCCTGGCCTTGTCAATCTCACACTTGTGCCATTGCTTCATTTAGCGGTGCAAGTGCAGAGGCTTTGGTGCCGCTATGGAAGCAGCACAGATGCCAACTGTGCATGTGCTACTACTTGGACCAATGGAGCAGGCCTGAGATTGACAGAGTCAGGGGAGATGTCTGGCCCTGTCAATGAAAGGGGAGCCTCTTGAGCAGCCTCACTGCTCAAAGTAGCCTGTATAATGAATGAATCAATTAGCTTATCTCTAGTCCTGGAAATGTGGAAAGAGAGGCTACCGGGAGATCAAAAAGTAAAAATGATAATAATAAAAAAAAAACTTTGCCATGGAAATCTCAGGTTGTTGTGGAAAAATGAGGGATATGTGAGGTGATCTTTAACCTCTAAGCATTCCTCTCTATGCTTAAATAGCTACATTATAAAACCAGAATGTACTAACAACAACTATGTGTTACAGCAGTGGCTGTCGAACAACTGTACAACCAATAGATTTGACTTAGGGCTAAATGTAAGGACATTATTCTGGTGGTGGAAGGCTACTTTGGACAGGTCTGGGGAAATTGGTGAGATTGCAGCTCAAAGAGTACAGTATAATGATTCAGAAACCCTCAGGGTCCTATCGAGGAGGAAATGTTAGATCTAACTGGTAGAGGTGTCTGTACAAATGCTGTGGCTGAAGGTTGTAGTACAGCAGTTGCTGTGGTCAAAGTGGGCAGAAATATTATACAGATAGGATATCAGTTGTTGTCAGGGTCTGTGCTGGTTATCCAGCTCCTTGAATACCTCAGGAAGGGCTATCTGAGTGGGACAACGGATTCTGTGTTCTGAGCAAACTGTTATGACATTGTGAACAAAACCACTTTGATCACCATCACCAATGGATTTGACTTAGGGCTAAACTTAAGAGCATTATCCTGGTGGTTCCCTGATTTTCACTCTTTAACCCCCTATACTTTACAGGGTGGTGGACTTTGCTGCAGGGAATGAACCAGGCTGCTGCCTCTTGAAGCAGTCTCCATGTAGTTGGCTTCTGATCCACGGGGGTTTAGAGACACCGGTGTGTAGCACCAAAGGGACAAGGAAAACTCATAGTCAATAACAGGCTTGGGTAGGGGCAGGCAGTTTATGTGTGAATGCGTGAAATAGGCCAGAGGTTAGGGCAGGCAGTGGAGGGTCAATATGATAAACAGGCACAGGTCTGGTCATGCAGCGGACAATTAGAGTCAGGAATCCAGGATAGGTTGTTACACAGGAAGTCAAACAGAACAGCACACCTTTCACAGGAACATGCAAGCTAAATGTAATTGTTGATCAGGCACCATTCCCAAGGGAAAAGTGCCTTAAGTGCCCGGAGGTGATCAGCCATAGGCTGGGAAAGAGTAAGGTGCATGTGAGGTGGATTTTTAGGATGCAGAATTTTTTTTTTTTTTTTTATGGGGTTAAATGTCTGCAAATAACAGGTGCTACAGTATGTGTTTTCAAGGAAGTTTTTGCAACAATATCCTTTGTGATCACATTTATTCCTATGACTTCTATATTCAAATACTATTTTCATGAATCTTCTAATTTTATAAATTTGAAACTGGAATCATTTTTCTCTCAAGATAATGCCACAGTGTTTTTTCCCTCCATAGAGAAAACTCATCAATTGTTATGTAGGCATGAAAATATGTTATTTGTACTTTGCAACTATCCACACCATATGGTAAACCTAGTGCTATTTTCTATTTCTTACATTTTCTCTTTCAGGTTCATAAAACATTAAAACTAAAGTTTAATGTGTGTAGAAAGCAACATGTGCTTCTTCTTAATGAATAATATGATTAACAGTTTGATATTTAAAACATTATATTTTAATCTAAATGTTTTATAAAGTATTTTTAAATAATTTAGCAATTTTTTACCATTTCTCACAAGCATTTCATTTTGCATTTCTTGTGAGGATTGTACCATGTTGCCAGGTCTATTGAGTTTATGGCACAATATTAGATGAAGAAAAATATAAATATATTTATATGGTTCATATACAGTGCGTCTTCAGACCCTTTCACTTTTTTACATTTTATGTTGCCTTGTGCTAAAATAAAACACAAACTTTTCCCCAGTCAATTTGCACTCAATATGCTATGAGAAAGTAATAACAGAATTTTAGAAATACTTCCAAATTTATTAAAAAGGAACAACTAAAATTTGCTATGACACTTAAAATGTAGCTATGGGAGCTATACAATTTCCTTGACAATCTTTGAGATGTTTCTACATCTTGATTGGAGTCTACTTGTGGAAAATTCAGTTGATTGGACATGATTTGGATAGACATACCACTATCTATATAAAGTCTCATAACTGACAATGCATATTAGAACAGAAACCAAGCCACGAGGATGAAAAAAATTGCTTGTAGAGATCAGAAACAGGATTGTGTGGAGGCACACATCTGGAGAAGGGTAAAGAAAATTTCTGCTGCGTTTAGAGAGGTTATCCAATGTGTAAAACATGCCCCCCAAAGCCCGGGCCCCTTATATAGATGGGCTTTATGGAAAAGTTGCCAGAGAAAAGTCACTCCTCAGTAAAAGACACATGAAAGTTTGCAAAACAGACTTTCATGTGAGAAACCAGATTCTTAAGCCTGATAAAAACCAAGATTTAACTTTTTGTCTTCAATTCTAAGCGTTACAAAATGTATATGTAAAACCACACAGCTCTACTGCCAGCAATAAAGATGTGGCCCTCTCAAGCACACAGCAAGTCTTTTCTGATCCGATCAATCACTGGATTGCAGGAAACATGGACATCCGCATAAGTCAAAGTTCTTGTTTTCCGAAGTAGTAGGGAAAGCAGCTCGACATGTGAAATACCGCAAGTTCTTAATTCCTCCAATTTTTTTTAATGTACTTACAAGATTCCAAATAAAACAGTCACATAAGAAATAGTCCTTTCATTTGCCCTACCCAAGTTTCACCTGTGTTTATTCAGGGGCATCTACATATCCCTCTAGATCACTTCCTTTTATAGTAGTATGGGCGTTACCCCCACAGGTCTGCTTTCAGATTCATTTGGTTACATAATGTTACAGCAAATAAATGAATTAAAAGATTCTAAAATAACATATTATAAAACATAGATTCTTCCATTTCATCTCATTTTACAAAAACATTACATAAAATCCATAATTTTCTCTTAAATACCACCCCATTATTTATTATTCAAAAAGTGTGGTTCCTCAATTTACAATTTAACCTCTCACATCCCTGTAAGTATCAGTGATCTCTAAAAATTAACATATTCCTGCTCCACTATATTACTCTTACAATAGTTCCAAAACCTCACCAAATAATACCCTATATCTATACTTTCAATCAATATCAAATAATACAGACCGGACTTTAAATCTTTTTTTATCTGATCATGTGGTGTAAATCCTCTAATCACACTTTCTCTTTTTATTTATGAATGGAACAGCGATCACATGCACCTTTATTCTCGCGATCACGTGGTATAGTTCTACCAATCCCCTCAATCTTATATACTTCGGATCTCATGGTTAGGCAACTTATTACCTAACTCTCCGCCCACAATCCTCACAACGAGTCAGATGACTCCAGTCAGGTATATATCCTCCTATTGCGCAACCACGGACTACTAGTTCTATATCAAACAAGCTTTAATATCAAATTCAACATTCATCCCAGCTGGTTGTAGCGTACCCAGCCGGTATATCCATTCAACTTCTTTTCTATTTATTTTCACTATAGGATCCTCCCGTCACCACCAATTCCAATCCTGCAAAAATCGGACCTTCTGGGTTTTTATTATGTATTTTCTTAAAATGTGCCGAAAACTATGAGTTTCCAGACCTTTTTCGATATTACGGTACAGCCTAATGTATATCCCTGTGGCCCCACTCCTTCTCCAGCAGTCAGGTCTCCACCACCTCAGTAGAAGGGAGCTGTGTTTCCTTCCCCCTCATCTACTGGTCCTGATGCTCCTCCTTCTCCACCTACTCCTTGTTGCACCTTTCGCTAGCAATTAATCACCGAGGCAATTGCATAGAGACAACAGTATGTGTGCATTCATCCAACAGTGCAGAAGCTGAACCTGCTCCTGGCCACGTTACTGGTAATACAGTCCCTACTTTTCCATGTGGCAACTTCATGTGGTTGCCCATTTCAGAGAACTGATGGCTTCTGCCGAGCCAGCAAGCCGTCACTACTTCTCTAAAAAAGCTGTATTAGCTCTGCATACGTCTGTACAGCAGAAGGAAGTCAAGTTCTTGAGCCTGTTGGTGTCTGGTACAGTTCACAGCAGCGCTAAAATGTAGAGCTATAACTATAGACAAGGACAATATCTATCCTTTAGGGCCCACTGGGTAAATGCAGTTCTGGCCTAGGCACACCAGCAACTTGGCCAGGTGATGGCAATGCCGCCTTCACGTTCTCATGCTGTGATAAGAATGATCCTCCAGAATACCACCTATGGAGAGTATAGCAGTGTCACACTGTTCTGCACCTACCCGCATGGGCAAACAAATTCATACTTGGGCGGAACTGCTCCACGTCATCAACCAAGAAATTGAATCCTGGCTGTCTCCTCACCAACTAAAGATCAGAACCATGGTCACTGATAACGGAAAGAACATTGCATATGTACTGCATCAAGGAGGGCTGACCCATGCTCCCTGCATGGCACACATCTTTAATCTGGTTGTAAAGCTGTTCCTCAAGTCTTCCATCCATCTGCAAGATGTTTTGAAAATAATCAGGAATCTGTGTATGCACTTCAGCCACTCATGCCTTGCAAAATATGCCCCCTTAATGAGCTGCAAAGGCAGAATGATGTTCCCCAACATCACCTCATATGCGACATTTCCACACATTGCAACTCCATCCTCCACATGTTGGACCGACAATATGAGCAGAGGAAGGCCATGAATGATTTATTAATGATGCAGGTGGACAGGAGTACTTCCTTGTGTAACTTCAATGTTAGCCAATGTCAGCTCATGTGTGACACCTGCTGTTTCTTCACGTCCTTTGAGGAGGCCACTTTTTTTGTCAGTCGTCAGGATGAACAACATCATTCCACTCCTTCACATCCTGGAGCAGATACTGATAAAGCTGGCTGGCCAAGGAGACATGGCAGGTGCATTTCACTGACTGACACCTGTGGGGGCTGAACTGGTGGAGGAGGAGGGGGACAATAATGCCGAGGAATTGTATACAGAGATAGGTGGCTTATCTGCCCAACCAACAGCAAAGGAACAGGAGGAGCATAAGGAGCTAGAGGGCAATGAGGAAAACCAGGCAGATAACTGTGGCAGACCATGGCAGTCTGCAGTGGAGATGGAGGCAGGGAGTCCCTCTGATTCCCTTGTGCAAATAGCCAAATGCATGCTGAGTTGTGTGACAGCCACATTATCACCATTCGGTAATGGGATGACTACTAGCTCTCTACCATGTTAGACCCTAACTACTGGGCAAATATGGGGGCCTTTTTTACACCTGCTGAGAGGGATGAAAAACTCAACTACTATTGAGACATCCTACGTAGACAGTTGCATCCTATGTATGCCATTACCCATCCATATGAAGGTCTGACTAGAGGGACCCCCTAAGCTCACACTTCACTGCCATGACTGCTGGAAGAGGGGTTTGGGAGGGGGCAGGAGTAGCAACAGCTCAATCAGCAGCAAGTCTGGAGTCTCTAATGAGCACTTGTCTTCACCCGCCTACTGAAGAAACCACCCAGCACCAGCATCAGCACATGGTGCAGAACCTGAACCAGTAGGTGGTGGCATACCTGGACTGCACCCTGACACCCTAGATCCAAGATTCCCTGGACCACTTGTCAGATAAATTTGATTTGTGGCAGCAACTGGCCGAGTTTGCCTTGAGCGAGCTTTCCTGCCCAGCCAGTGGTGTGGCATCAGAGTGGTGTGGCATCCTGCCCAGCCAGTGGTGTGGCATCAGACCCCCAGTTTTTCTTGCAGTTTAGGTGGAGGCGTGGCTGACTCCACCACTACTTCGGTCGTGCATTCCCTGAAATCAGTGGAGGCCATTTTGGCACCATAAGAGGTACAATATAATGTCGGCTTAGCATGCATGTGGAGCCTGCATCCTCTGTAGCTAATGGAGGCTGCTATGGAGTTTAGTGTTAGGCTCCCATCTTAAGGAGATCGCCTTGATGATATGGCAGACGGGCACAGATAATTTTGTACAAAAGTATTTGCCAAGAATCTCACATTTACAACGTAGCGCTAGTATCGTGTAGATAGTGAGTATGGCAGTATTGTATGTACTCACTTTATTGTTTGTGTTCGCAGAGTGCTGTTGCATTTTTTTGTTTTACTTTTTTATTTGCAGCCATGGTGACGTGCACCTGCATACTTGAATGTGCTGACTGACCCCCAGTTTTTCTTGCAGTTTAGGTGGAGGCGTGGCAGACTCCACCACTATTTTAGTCGTGCACTCCTAACTAACCTGTTTGCCTTACAGGCTGATTTTAATTAATGCTAGCATAAAGCTGTACCCTGCTCTCCTTATATGCATTGGAGGCCAGTTGGCACCAGGAGAGGTGGAATATAGAATGGGCTCAGCGTTGTGTGGAACCTGCATTCCCTGAGCGTAACAGAGGTCAGTGTGGCACCAAGGAGGTATCATATTGTGTGGGCTCGGCATGCATGTGGAGCCTGCATTCTCTGAATTCAGTGGAGGCCATTTTGGCACAATAAGAGGTACAATATAATGTCGGCTTAGCAGGCATGTGGAGCCTGCATCCTCTGTAGCTAATGGAGGCTGCTATGGCACTTCAATTGTAATCCATGTGAGGTAATTTTATAATCCAAACAGGTAACGTGTAGAGATGAGCGAGCATGCTTGTCCGAGCTTGGTGCTCGTTCGAGCATTACGGTATTCGTAAGTGCTCGATGCTCGGACGAGCATCTCGCCATGCTCGAGGAAATGGCATCTCCCGCATTTTGAATTTTTGGCGCCTATAAACTCCAAGCCAGGAGACTCTGCGGTACACCCAGCATCACGTGGGTTGCTTACATGTCGATAGCAGGGGTTGGCTGGCCTGATCAGGTGACCCTGGAATATACTAGTGTGTAAGAGACAGCTCAATGATATCCTAACTTTCATTAGTATGTTTAAAACGTGTTAAAGTTAAATGCATATCTGTTCCTGTATTTCTGTGATTCTGGTCCTTTAAGACAGCAGCCATTGTACTCAGATGCTGGAGTGACACGCCCCCAATGAGGTCATCCTGCCAGTTTTGCAGAGAGAGAAGAGACAAGGAGCTGCAGCCATCTTGGCAAGAGAAAGACAGGTGTCTGTGCTGTGTTAAAAGCGTGTAGAGGCATCAGAGAACACTCCTGTGCAACTAAGCTGTATGTACTTCAGTCCAGAGGCGGACAGAGTGTAAAGAGACAAGCACATTTAGTGGGGCCACGCTGAGAGAACTGTGTGCAGTGGCTAACCAGTGAGGCTGACATTTTGGCTGTGTATATTGCACCAAACCTAGAGACTCGCAGTGCTGTTGAGTACCGGACAGTCACTGCAAAACCCCAACTTACATCACCTCCCAGTGTATGGATACTGCTGGACTGTCAGTTTGCTCAGTGATATCTGCTGCTGGACATTGCATCCATTTGGTTCCCCGGCCTGCTGAGGATTTGATTGCTTCAGAGAACGCCATCACTGTGAGAAGAGGACACTTCGCTATCAACGAAAGGGCCCCACCGCGCGCTTCTACGGACTGTAAGCGGTCCACCTGGACCACTGGGAAAAAGGGGGGTGCGCACCCAAAAGTGAAGTTAGGGTCAGTTAGGGATAGTTCGGAGGGAAATTGTTCGCTCAGCATCCGTGTTTCAGAAGTGGACGTAGTAAACGTGGAATCTATTGCAGAATCTGTCTTGAATTGTTCATATTACACTGTGTACATTGCTTGTCTTTCCCCTTGTTCTTTTACCTTTATCTTGCCTTTATTAATCTATAGTAAATGTATTGTTCTTAAACTTAAACACCAAGTGTGCGTTCTTTCTGGTTGCGGAACAACCGCCTGCCTTGCTCTCGGTTTACAAGTGACTGCCCGCGGTGCTCGGCTCAGATGCTGTCTGGATGTCGTTAGGGACAGATCTGCTGCGTTTCAGGGAGAGTGTTAGGGACTGGATTTAGTTCTCTGTTAGGCAGGAGTGATCTCAAAAGAACCCAACAGCCCTTCTAAGGGCTACAAGACTAGTAGTGCAGCTATCGCCATATATAACAATTTTTTATTTTTATTGTTTTATCTCAGTGATATAAATCCATTTCATACAGCAGTGTGGAACCATTATGTGTGTCACAGTTCAGCTGTCCAGTCACCACAAACCACAATCCGTATTTTCTGTCCAGGTGACCCATACTGTACGTCACGTAATCAAATACAGTCTTTTGCTTTCACTGATACAGCTACATTAGAAAAATCTCTGTGCGACATTTGTCTGGGTTGCAGTCAAAATAGCCACAGTCAGCAGGGGCTGAGTTTGCTCTCTGATATTTTCTGCACGTCATGTTACAAAAAATATATATATATAAAAAAAAAATATAAAAAAAAATAAAATAAAAAAAAATAGTTTTTTTGTTGTTTTATCTCAGTGATACAAATCCATTTCATACAGCTGTGTGGAACCATTCTGTGTGTCACAGTTCAGCTGTCCAGTCACCACAAACCACAATCCGTATTTTCTGTCCAGGTTACACATTCTGTACGTCACGTAATTAAAAAAGGTCTTTTGCTCTCACTGATATAGCTACATTACAAAAATCTCTGTGCGACATTTGTCTGGGTTGCAATTAAGCAGACCAAGTCTGCCTAATCTAATAGTTTCAGTGTAATTGCTCCATACTGCACGGTACGTAATAACATACGTAATTTAGCTCTAACTTATCCATCTATATACAAAGCACAATCCGTATTTTCTGTCCAGGTGACACATTCTGTACGTCACATAATTAAAAAAGGTCTTTTGCTCTCACTGATACAGCTACATTACAAAAATCTCTGTGCAACATTTGTCTGGGTTGAACTTAAGCAGACCAAGTCTGCCTAATCTAACAGTTTCAGTGTAATTGCTCCATACTGCACGGTACGTAATAACATACGTAATTTTGCTCTAACTTATCCACCTTTATACAAAGCACAATCCATATTTTCTGAACAGGTGACACATTCTGTACGTCACATAATTAAAAAAGGTCTTTTGCTCTCACTGATACAGCTACATTACAAAAATCTATGTGCGACATTTGTCTGGTTTGCACTTAAGCAGACCAAGTCTGCCTAATCTTATAGTTTCAGTGTAATTGCTCCATACGGCACGGTACGTAATAACATACGTAATTTTGCTCTAACTTATCCACCTATATATTAACTTGTTCAGATTGAACAAGTTTGTGGGTTTCAGTACAGCAGGCCCATTTTTTTTGAACATATAATACACTTATATACAGAAAATGTTGAACCCCAGGGCTAAGGGTCGAGGACGAGGGCATGGGCGTGGGCATTCAATTACTGCAGGGGGTAGAGGCCGTGATCCTGGGCAGGGTGAGACAGTACCTGCTGATGAGGGAGCAGGGGAACGCCACAGAGCTACACTCCCTAGCTTCATGTCTCAACTTACAGGGACACGTGGTAGAGGACTGTTGAAACCAGAACAGTGCGAACAGGTGATGTCGTGGATTGAGGACAATGCTTCAAGTAATTTGTCCACCAGTCAGTCTTCCACGCAGTCCACCCACGTTACCCAAGGGAGCACTCCTCTGGCTCCTCCACCTCAACCTCCTTCCCCCCAGTCTGCCCCCTCCCAGGAAAATTTGGAATGCGATCCGGCATACTCTCAGGAACTGTTTTCTGGACCCTTCCCAGAGTCACAAACCACTTCTCAGGTTGCTGCTGACCTCTTTCCCGATGCCCAAGTTTTCCAACTGTCGCAGTCTGTGGGTGATGATGATGACAATGTTGACCTAGTGGAAGAAGTGTGTAAAAAGGTGTCGGACGATGAGGAGACACGGTTGTCAGACAGTGGTGAAGTTGTTGTCAGGGCAGGAAGTCCGAGGGGGGAGCAGACTGAGGAATCGGAGGATGACGAGGTGACTGACCCAAGCTGGGTTGATAAGCCGAGTGAAGACAGTGCTTCTGAGGAGCAGGCGAGTGCTGCACCAGAACAGGTTGGAAGACGCAGTGGTGTGGCCAGAGGGAGAAGCAGGGCCAGAGCTGGTGCATCAGCAGCAACTGTTTCACATAGTGAAGCTCCCGTTGCGAGGCCTAGATGTTCGCAAGTCTGGAGGTTCTTTAAAGAAAGTGAGGATGACCGACGGACTGTGGTGTGCAACCTGTGCCACACCAGGATCAGCAGGGGTGCCACCACTACTAGCCTAACCACCACCAGCATGCGCAGGCATATGAATGCTAAACACCCCACTCAATGGAACCAAGGCCGTTCACCTCCTGCGGGTCACACCACTGCTCCTTCCCCTGTGTCACTCGCTGCCTCTGCTAGTCAACCCCCTGCCAGGACCCCGGCACGAGCGCCTCTCGCCGGAAAACCACACCTTCGCCTCCACGATCCTCCACAGCGTCCACCAATGTGTCCCAGAGCAGCGTTCAGCTGTCTTTACAGCAGATGCTGGAGCGCAAGAGGAAATACAGTTCCACCCACCCACATGCCTAAGCCCTCAATGTCCACATCTCCAAATTGCTGAGCCTGGAGATGCTTCCCTATAGGGTGGTAGAGACCAAAGCCTTTCGCAATTTCATGGCGGTGGCTGCCCCTCGGTATTTGGTCCCCAGCCGCCACTATTTTTCCCGATGTGCCGTCCCAGCCCTATACCAGCACGTGTAACAGAACATCATCCGTGCCCTGAACAACGCTGTTTCTGAGAAGGTCCACCTAACCACGGACACGTGGACAAGTGCTGCCGGGCAGGGACACTGTATATCACTGACGGCACATTGGGTTTACTTGGTGGAGGCTGGGACCGAGAATGTACTGCCCACACCGAGGATTGCGGGGCCTACCTCGGTCATGGTCTCTCAGACGTACTATGCCTCCTCCTCCTCCGACCCCTCCTCCTCCACCAAATTACCATCCGTGGGCAAGGCTCCTTCAGTCGGTAGCTCTAGGCGCAGCAACAGTGCCGTGGGTAAGCGCCAGCAGGCGGTGCTCAAACTGCTGAGCTTAGGTGACAAAAGGCACACCGCCCAAGAGCTGTTACAGGGCATCACGGCGCAGACCGATGTGTGGCTGGCACCGCTGAACCTCAAGCCAGGCATGGTTGTGTGTGACAACGGGCGTAACCTGGTGGCGGCTCTGCAACTCGGCAGACTGACACATGTGCCATGCCTGGCCCACGTGTTCAATCTAATAGTTCAGCGTTTCCTCAAGACATACCCCAATCTGTCTGATTTGCTCACCAAGGTGCGCCGCATCTGTGCGCATTTCCGCAAGTCCACCACAGATGCTGCCACTCTCAGGGCAGCGCAGCGCCGCCTACAACTGCCCGCTCACCGACTGTTGTGCGACGTGTCCACAAGATGGCATTCGACATTAAACATGTTATCCAGAGTTTACCAGCAGCGCAGAGCGAGTGTAGACTGCCAGATGACAACTTCCACCAGACCTGGTAGTCAGGTCAGTCAGATTCCTCAAGTCTACAATGAGGAGTGGACATTGATGTCTGATATCTGCCAGGTGTTGAGCAACTTTGAGGAGTCAACACAGATAGTCAGCGGCGATGCCGCCATTATCAGCCTAACCATCCCGCTGCTTTGCCTGTTGAAAAACGCACTGCTCAGCATGAAGTCCGAAGCTTTGCGCTTGTCACAAGAGATGGTGCAGGAAGATACGTCGCTTGATAGCCAGAGCACCCTCTGGTCTGTTTCTCAGCGCATATCGGAGGAGGGGGATGAGGATGAGGAGGAGAATGTCGACGAGACAGAAGAGGGTACCAATGCTCAGTCCTTCTTAACTCTTGAGCATGTATGGGCTGAAGAGGAGGAGGAGGAGGAGGAAATGGAGAGTCAGGCCAGTGAGGAGAGGGAATTCTTGCGTGTTGGGACTCTGGCGCACATGGCAGACTTCATGTTAGTCCCGTGACCCTCGCGTTAGAAGCATTTTTTCAAGCACCGATTACTGGGTGTTCACTCTCCTGGACCCACGGTACAAGCAGAACCTTTCCACTCTCATCCCTGTAGAGGAAAGGAGTATGAGAGTGAATCAATATCAACAGGCCCTGGTGTACAAGCTGAAACAATCCTTCCCATCTGACGCCGCTTGCGGCAGAGGGCATGGTTCTGTGGGCCAAGTAGCGGGGGAGAGGAGGCGAGCAGGCAGCTTGTCCAGCACTGGCAGGGGAACGCTCTCCAAGGCCTTTGCCAGTTTTATGTCACCCCAGCAAGACACTGTCACCTGCTGCTAGCGTGTTGTCAGAGCGGGTGTTCAGTGTAGCTGGTGGCATCATCACCGATAAGCGTACACGCCTGTCAACTGACAGCGCTGACAGGCTGACGCTTATTAAAATGAACAAAGCCTGGATTTCACCGGAATTCAAATCTCCTTCGTGGGAAAGCAGCTAAAGATTAACATTACTTATGTCATCTTTGCCTAACGCTGACCCAAAAAATGCAATTTTTTAGAGGCCCTCTCTCCAAACAATTTTTCCGGAGGTCCACCTACAGGCCCTCTCTCTAAACAATTTTTCCGGAGGTCCACCAACAGGCCCTCTCTCTAAACAATTTTTCCGTAGGTCCACCTACAGGCCCTCTCTCCAAACAATTTTTCTGGAGGTCCACTTACAGGCCCTCTGTCTAAACAATTTTTCCGGAGGGCCCCCTACAGGCCCTCTCTCTAAACAATTTTTCCGGAGGGCCCCCTACAGGCCCTGTCTCCAAACAATTTTTCCGGAGGTCCACCTACAGGCCTTCTCTCTAAACAATTTTTCTGGAGGGCCACAAACAGGCCCTCTCTCCAAACAATTTTTCCGCAGTGTCAACTACGCAAGTACCAACATTTAAAAAAAAAATTTTTTTGCTGAGGGTCGACTTTATGTACTCCGAAAAGAAAAAAAAATTTGGAGGCTCAACAAAAGCCATTTCACTGCATTCTCAAAGTCATTGTTGGTGTCACCGCCATGCTGTGTCAGGCTTATGCCTGCATCGTGTGGCTGGGGATAGGAGAGCAGTGCCAGCATGGGCATGGGTGATGGACCTTCGTTGCACCTAGTTGGGTGCTTCGCTAACATGTGATGGTCATGTGCCTCGCCTTTCTTGGTCTGGGTGAGAACAATTGCCATGAAGGTAAACACCGGGCTGTTGCTGGAGAATTTGGGGTAATGGTGGGATTAGGCAGCCTCAGAGGCATCCATGCATGCTGCCCCTGCTGTTTCCTGTCCATTTCCGTGGTGTTTCCATCATTTTCTGAGGTTTCCAGGTTTTCACCCAGCCTTCCCTAGGCAGAGCCTTGGTCCCCTGCGAAAAATGCTCAAGTCTCCCATTGACTTCAATGGGGTTCGTTACTCGAAACGAGCACACGAGCATCCGGAAAAATTTGTCTCGAATAACGAGCACCCGAGCATTTTAGTGCTTGCTCATCTCTAGTAACGTGGAATCCATATGGATAATATAAAATAGCAGCAAATACAGAGCCCTCTTTGCAAAGGAGGCTCCCAAATAACCTGAGAAAACGGGGGGAAGGAAAATAGGCGTGCTGAGGCGCAACTGGGTATTTTCTGCAGAATGGTGGGGGGTGGGGGGGAGTCCTGACAAGCCATGTCCATCTGGGTGAGAGTCAAACAGGGGGCTATACAAACTAAAAAAACAAGTGCCAACTAGCTCTCACCCGTCAGGTGCAGTCCATGGTGTAGCTCCCATAGGTCCTCCAGAGGTGTCCTTTAAATCACTCAGCCAGTAGGAGGGTTCCTCAGATGAGGGACCTGAAGTCCTCCTCGCTTGAACTACTGCTGAATGAGATCAGAAGACGCTCCTGTCTCCTGTAAGCCAAGCTCGCTGCCATGGTGGAACTCCACTGCCCTCTTTTCCAGAAGTCGGACTTGACCGGGTCAGGGTGGTGGTCACACTGGTGAGCGCTGCAGCCACTTGCGCCTTTACTTTTCCAGATTCTTCTGCCAGGACAGCAGGGGTAAGGACTTTTGGCTGCAGCGGTTGAGGCAAAGTTGCACACAGGGAAGAAGCCCCAGAGGGAGGAGTCTTCACTCCCCATACGTGCAAGTAGTTAGTTCCCGGTGGGCCTGGTTGTTTTTTTTCTCTTCTGAGGGGGGGGGCGCATGTTCACTTTCCTGCTCTTGAGGGGGCGTATCGTCATTTTCCCGCTTCAGGGGGCCGGGGAAGGGGGTAAGAAGAATGCGTAAGTGGCGTACTTAGCGTTAGCGTTCAAAATTGTAAGAACATTTACGAATAATACGAAGCAAATCTGAAAAAATCCGGATTCGCTTTGGAGTAGGAAAAATGGAGGATTCGATATGAATCTATGAAGCGGCGAATAGATTCGCTCATCTGTAGTTGAGAGATTTACCTTTCTAAAGATTAATCAGACGTGGATCAGCTATGATTTCCACTCACCAATGCCTGATGACTGCAGTGTGCTGCCACACCAGAACATTGTGAAAAAAGGCCCATTACTTCTGGCCATGTGTTTCAGCCACTATTCTGATGCTGCCACCCACCTGGTTCCACAAACCTGCTGCTCTGCTTACATCTTCTCCTACTGCCACCTACCATCTTGTGCTGTTATTGCAACTGCTGTTGGCCCCCACCTTCACCCTTTTGATTGGGCCGCTAAGCTGACTCCTCATGCTGTTGCCTCTATCCCCACTATGAGACTGGGCCACTGTGTTGACTCCTCATTCCGTTGCCACGGTCAACAGTATGTGAGTTGGCCACTATGTTGACTCCTCATGCTGTTGACACCCTCCCTACTTTGTGACTAGGTCACTATGTTAATTCCTCATTCTGTTGCCACCCTCCCCATTATGTGATTGAGCTACTTTGTTGACTCATCATGCTGTTGCCACCCTCCCCACACTATTAGTAGGCCAAGTTAATTCGGAACAAATCAAATTTTTGGGAAAAATTCAACGAAGCGTACAAATCAAGACATAGACAGAAAAGAACTTAATCAGATGACATAAATACATTGCCTGGAACCCATGCGAAACTGATGCATGGCACACACAGACAGATCTGGAAAAACAAAGGCATAGTAACATAAAACATGCTGTAGACCCTGTAACATAGTGCAGTGTTCTTAAATATATTGCAAAGCATTGAAAGTGTTAATATCATTGTATTTCATGCATTATGTGCGTGTATTACACATCCCATAAGGTTGTATACAGAGTGGGACAGGGCTGCCTGCTGTGGCTGTTAATGGCTACCTGCTGTGGAGAGAATACCTCAGATTAGTAAGGAGATTCCACTACAGCCCACAAGCAACTTATGTAACAGCTCTCAGAAGGGAAAAGATTTATAGAAGGTTTAGCTGACAGAAAGGGATTGCGGAAAATCTCCTGTAATCTGGCTACAGCCTCCTCTGCATGGGGTGGAAACACTGTAAGCTACAAGCTGCCTACCATAACCAAATATAGCAGGACCCCATGTTCAGAGACTGTATTCCTCTGAGGATACTGTGGATATCACGTACATATAGATCTGATGATAGAGAAAGTGCATCCCTTTAGGCCGGGAAAATGAGAGTTTGACCAGTCTGATTTTGAGAGAGAATGAAGCTAACTTCCATATACAACCTATGGGAACTACTTGAATTGACTGTAAAAACTGCATTTCACGTGAACAGTGCTTGTGCGTATTACCTGCAGACCAGCTTCAGTAAATTACTGTGGATTTGTTACACCAATACCGGTCTCACCATTATACCACTCTACATTTGAACCGCAAAGGTCGTGACATCACAACAACCGACACCCTGTCTCGTATAACAGCAACATCAAGGGCACTTCAACTGTCATCAGGCATGAGAACCCTAGGGAAGAACTGGTGTGTCACCTTTCTGTCACTGCACCCCAGCCCAGGGAGCTTCAGGAAACTGGACTACTGCACCTATCTGGACATCCACACTAACATGTGCCCCTGAGGTCCGGTTGCTGCAATAGGAGATACTGAGACATACCAACACAGTGGTACATAGTCGGAAACCCATGCATATGGGAGCATATGAAGATATTGATGAATAGCCAGCCTGACCTCACAAGTCAGGGTAGAGTCACAAACATGCTGGTCAGGAGTAGAGATGAGTGAGCATGCTCAGCCGAGCATGCTCGAGTGCCATTTTCGCGTATTTGCGTACACATTTTATAATTGGTACGCTAATACATACGCATATTTTAATCTGTACACTAATGCGTACGCATTTTAACAACT
Source organism: Rhinella marina (assembly GCA_900303285.1). Classification (NCBI taxonomy): domain Eukaryota; kingdom Metazoa; phylum Chordata; class Amphibia; order Anura; family Bufonidae; genus Rhinella; species Rhinella marina. The sequence continues at coordinate 2,031 of ONZH01022887.1, read as the reverse complement.
TGTATGTTATGCGTACGCATTTGTGTACAGATTAAAATATGCTTATGTATTAGCGTACCAATTTTAAAATGCGTACGCAAATACGGCACTCGAGCATGCTCGCTCATCTCTACAGTCATGGCCAAAAGTTTTGAGAATGATACAAATATTAATTTTTACAAAGTCTACTGCTTCAGTTTTTATAATGGCAATTTGCATATACTCCAGCATGTTATAAAGAGTGATCAGCTTAACAGCAATTACTTGCAAAGTCAATATTTGCCTAGAATGAACATTATCCCCCAAAACACATTTCAACATCATTGCAGCCCTGCCTTAAAAGAACCAGCTAACATCGTTTCAGTGATTGCTCCATTAACACAGGTGTGGGTGTTGATGAGGACAGGGCTGGAGATCAATCTGTCATGATTAAGTAAGAATGACACCACTGGACACTTTAAAAGGAGGCTGGTGCTTGGCATCATTGTTTCTCTTCTGTTAACCATGGTTATCTCTAAAGAAACACGTGCAGTCATCATTGCACTGCACAAAATGGCCTAACAGGGAAGAGTATCGCAGCTAGAAAGATTGCACCTCAGTCAACAATCTATTGCATCATCAAGAACTTCAAGGAGAGAGGTTCCATTGTTGCCAAAAAGGCTCCAGGGCGCCCAAGAAAGACCAGCAAGCGCCAGGACCGTCTCTTAAAAGTGTTTCAGCTGCGGGAACGGGCTACCAGCAGTGCAGAGCTTGCTCAGGAATGGCAGCAGGCAGGTGTGAGTGCATCTGCACGCACTGTGAGGCGGAGACTCTTGGAGCAAGGCCTGGTCTTAAGGAGGGCAGCAAAGAAGCCACTTCTCTTCAGAAAAAACATCATGGACAGACTGATATTCTGCAAAAGGTACAGGGAGTGGACTGCTGAGGACTGGGGTAAAGTCATTTTCTCTGATGAATCCCCTTTTCGATTGTTTGGGACATCTGGAAAACAGCTTATTCGGAGAAGACGAGGTGAGCGCTACCACCAGTCTTGTCTCATGCCAACTGTAAAGCATCCTGAAACCATTCATGTGTGGGGTTGCTTCTCAGCCAAGGGAATCGGCTCTCTCACAATCTTGCCTAAAAACACAGCCATGAATAAAGAATGGTACCAGAATGTCCTCCGAGAGCAACTTCTCCCAACCGTCCAAGAGCAGTTTGGCGATCAACAATGCCTTTTCCAGCATGATGGAGCACCTTGCCATAAAGGGGTCAACACTGCAAATATTGACTTGCTGCATTAACTCATTCTAACTGTCAATATAAGCTTTTGTTACTCATAATATGATTGCAATTATATTTCTGTATGTGATAAAAACATCTGACAAACACACATAAAAACCAGAGGGCAGCAGATCATGTGAAAATATAATATTTGTTCATTCTCAAAACCTTTGGCCATGACTGTAGTCAGGAGCAACCACCCTTCAAACAGCATTCTGGAGACTGACTGAAATCCCAGGCATATAGCAGGTCTAAATAGCAGGGTGATGAGAGCACCTGACCATCAAACACAGACTCAGGGAAGACTCAACCCTACAACACACAATCAACACTCCTTTGAATCACCAGAACGGATTCTAGAAGTCCAATGTGCTATCCATTGAGCCACAGAGCCAGTGGGCCTACAACACACAGAGAGCAAACAATTCACAGGACACAGTTCACACACTATAAAAGGCAGCACGCACTACTCAAGCATCCTGGATACCTGGGTAACAGCCTGCAGCCAGTACACATCAGTGCAGGCACTGCAGCCAGCTTATACACTGCAGCCTGCAGCCAGCTTATACAGCAACTCAGTGTCACAGTGAACCACAGTGAAGTCCACAAATTCACAGGACAGAGTTCACAAACTTTAAATGGCAGTAGCCAGCATGTGCCACTAAAGCAACCAGCATACATGGGTAATGGCCCACAGTCAGTACGCAGGAGCACGGGCAGACAGCCTACATGGCAAAACACTGTTACAGTGAACTGCACTGCGACAACATGAAGAAATGTCACACTGCTGCA
>ONZH01022886.1:0-40940 GCA_900303285.1 Rhinella marina | reverse complement strand
TATACAATTATTTTGCAAGAGAACGCAAAGTACAGGTGCCAATGAAAAGGCTTTTTTTTTTTATATTTCTAGGTACACAGCCGTGTACAAACAGATCAGACGGTGTGTATGAACACTACGTATATACAATTATTTTGCAAGAGAACGCAAAGTACAGGTGCCAATGAAAAGGCTTTTTTTTTTAAATATATTTCTAGGTACACAGCCGTGTACAAACAGATCAGACGGTGTGTATGAACACTACGTATATACAATTATTTTGCAAGAGAACGCAAAGTACAGGTGCCAATGAAAAGGCTTTTTTTTTAATATATTTCTAGGTACACAGCCGTGTACAAACAGATCAGACGGTGTGTATGAACACTACGTATATACAATTATTTTGCAAGAGAACGCAAAGTACAGGTGCCAATGAAAAGGCTTTTTTTTTTAATATATTTCTAGGTACACAGCCGTGTACAAACAGATCAGACGGTGTGTATGAACACTACGTATATACAATTATTTTGCAAGAGAACGCAAAGTACAGGTGCCAATGAAAAGGCTTTTTTTTTTTATATTTCTAGGTACACAGCCGTGTACAAACAGATCAGACGGTGTGTATGATGAACACTACGTATATACAATTATTTTGCAAGAGAACGCAAAGTACAGGTGCCAATGAAAAGGCTTTTTTTTTTTAATATATTTCTAGGTACACAGCCGTGTACAAACAGATCAGACGGTGTGTATGAACACTACGTATATACAATTATTTTGCAAGAGAACGCAAAGTACAGGTGCCAATGAAAAGGCTTTTTTTTTAATATATTTCTAGGTACACAGCCGTGTACAAACAGATCAGACGGTGTGTATGAACACTACGTATATACAATTATTTTGCAAGAGAACGCAAAGTACAGGTGCCAATGAAAAGGCTTTTTTTTAAAATATATTTCTAGGTACACAGCCGTGTACAAACAGATCAGACGGTGTGTATGAACACTACGTATATACAATTATTTTGCAAGAGAACGCAAAGTACAGGTGCCAATGAAAAGGCTTTTTTTTTAATATATTTCTAGGTACACAGCCGTGTACTAACAGATCAGACGGTGTGTATGAACACTACGTATATACAATTATTTTGCAGAGAACGCAAAGTACAGTGCCAATGAAAAGGCTTTTTTTTTATATATTTCTAGGTACACAGTCGTGTACAAACAGATCAGACGGTGTGTATGAACACTACGTTATACAATTATTTTTGCAAGAGAACGCAAAGTACAGGTGCCAATGAAAAGGCTTTTTTTTAAAATATATTTCTAGGTACAAGCGTGTACAAACAGATCAGACGGTGTGTATGAACACTACGTATATACAATTATTTTGCAAGAGAACGCAAAGTACAGGTGCCAATGAAAGGCTTTTTTTTTAAATATATTTCTAGGTACACAGGCCGTGTACAAACAGATCAGACGGTGTGTATGAACACTACGTATATACAATTATTTTGCAAGAGAACGCAAAGTACAGGTGGCCAATGAAAAGGCTTTTTTTAATATATTTCTAGGTACACCAGCCGTGTACAAACAGATCAGACTGTGTGATGAACACTACGTATATACAATTATTTTGCAAGAGAACGCAAATTACAGGTGCCAATGAAAAGGCTTTTTTTTTTAAATTTCTAGGTACACAGCCGTGTACAAACAGATCAGACGGTGTGTATGAACACTACGTATATACAATTATTTTGCAAGAGAACGCAAAGTACAGGTGCCAATGAAAAGGCTTTTTTTTTTTATATTTCTAGGTACACAGCCGTGTACAAACAGATCAGACGGTGTGTATGAACACTACGTATATACAATTATTTTGCAAGAGAACGCAAAGTACAGGTGCCAATGAAAAGGCTTTTTTTTAAATATATTTCTAGGTACACAGCCGTGTACAAACAGATCAGATGGTGTGTATGAACACTACGTATATACAATTATTTTGCAAGAGAACGCAAAGTACAGGTGCCAATGAAAAGGCTTTTTTTTTTATATTTCTAGGTACACAGCCGTGTACAACAGATCAGACGGTGTGTATGAACACTACGTATATACAATTATTTTGCAAGAGAACGCAAAGTACAGGTGCCAATGAAAAGGCTTTTTTTTAATATATTTCTAGGTACACAGCCGTGTACAAACAGATCAGACGGTGTGTATGAACACTACGTATATACAATTATTTTGCAAGAGAACGCAAAGTACAGGTGCCAATGAAAAGGCTTTTTTTTTTTATATTTCTAGGTACACAGCCGTGTACAAACAGATCAGACGGTGTGTATGAACACTACGTATATACAATTATTTTGCAAGAGAACGCAAAGTACAGGTGCCAATGAAAAGGCTTTTTTTTTTTTATATTTCTAGGTACACAGCCGTGTACAAACAGATCATACGGTGTGTATGAACACTACGTATATACAATTATTTTGCAAGAGAACGCAAAGTACAGGTGCCAATGAAAAGGCTTTTTTTTAAATATATTTCTAGGTACACAGCCGTGTACAAACAGATCAGACGGTGTGTATGAACACTACGTATATACAATTATTTTGCAAGAGAACGCAAAGTACAGGTGCCAATGAAAAGGCTTTTTTTATATATTTCTAGTACACAGCCGTGTACAAACAGATCAGACGGTGTGTATGAACACTACGTATATACAATTATTTTGCAAGAGAACGCAAAGTACAGGTGCCAATGAAAAGGCTTTTTTTTTTATATTTCTAGGTACACAGCCGTGTACAAACAGATCATACGGTGTGTATGAACACTACGTATATACAATTATTTTGCAAGAGAACGCAAAGTACAGGTGCCAATGAAAAGGCTTTTTTTTAATATATTTCTAGGTACACAGCCGTGTACAAACAGATCAGACGGTGTGTATGAACACTACGTATATACAATTATTTTGCAAGAGAACGCAAAGTACAGGTGCCAATGAAAAGGCTTTTTTTATATATTTCTAGGTACACAGCCGTGTACAAACAGATCAGACGGTGTGTATGAACACTACGTATATACAATTATTTTGCAAGAGAACGCAAAGTACAGGTGCCAATGAAAAGGCTTTTTTTTAAATATATTTCTAGGTACACAGCCGTGTACAAACAGATCAGACGGTGTGTATGAACACTACGTATATACAATTATTTTGCAAGAGAACGCAAAGTACAGGTGCCAATGAAAAGGCATTTTTTTAATATATTTCTAGGTACACAGCCGTGTACAAACAGATCAGACGGTGTGTATGAACACTACGTATATACAATTATTTTGCAAGAGAACGCAAAGTACAGGTGCCAATGAAAAGGCTTTTTTTTTTATATATTTCTAGGTACACAGTCGTGTACAAACAGATCAGACGGTGTGTATGAACACTACGTATATACAATTATTTTGCAAGAGAACGCAAAGTACAGGTGCCAATGAAAAGGCTTTTTTTTAAAATATATTTCTAGGTACACAGCCGTGTACAAACAGATCAGACGGTGTGTATGAACACTACGTATATACAATTATTTTGCAAGAGAACGCAAAGTACAGGTGCCAATGAAAAGGCTTTTTTTTAAATATATTTCTAGGTACACAGCCGTGTACAAACAGATCAGACGGTGTGTATGAACACTACGTATGTACAATTATTTTGCAAGAGAACGCAAAGTACACGTGCCAATGAAAAGGCTTTTTTTTAAAAATATATTTCTAGGTACACAGCCATGTACAAACAGATCAGACGGTGTGTATGAACACTACGTATAAATTATTTTGCAAGAGAACGCAAAGTACAGGTGCCAATGAAAAGGCTTTTTTTTAATATATTTCTAGGTACACAGCCGTGTACAAACAGATCAGACTGTGTGTATGAACACTACGTATATACAATTATTTTGCAAGAGAACGCAAATTACAGGTGCCAATGAAAAGGCTTTTTTTTATATTTCTAGGTACACAGCCGTGTACAAACAGATCAGACGGTGTGTATGAACACTACGTATATACAATTATTTTGCAAGAGAACGCAAAGTACAGGTGCCAATGAAAAGGCTTTTTTTTATATTTCTAGGTACACAGCCGTGTACAAACAGATCAGACGGTGTGTATGAACACTACGTATATACAATTATTTTGCAAGAGAACGCAAAGTACAGGTGCCAATGAAAAGGCTTTTTTTTAAAATATATTTCTAGGTACACAGCCGTGTACAAACAGATCAGACGGTGTGTATGAACACTACGTATATACAATTATTTTGCAAGAGAACGCAAAGTACAGGTGCCAATGAAAAGGCTTTTTTTTTTTATATTTCTAGGTACACAGCCGTGTACAAACAGATCAGACGGTGTGTATGAACACTACGTATATACAATTATTTTGCAAGAGAACGCAAAGTACAGGTGCCAATGAAAAGGCTTTTTTTAAATATATTTCTATGTACACAGCCGTGTACAAACAGATCAGACGGTGTGTATGAACACTACGTATATACAATTATTTTGCAAGAGAACGCAAAGTACAGGTGCCAATGAAAAGGCTTTTTTTTTTTATATTTCTAGGTACACAGCCGTGTACAAACAGATCAGACGGTGTGTATGAACACTACGTATATACAATTATTTTGCAAGAGAACGCAAAGTACAGGTGCCAATGAAAAGGCTTTTTTTTAAAATATATTTCTAGGTACACAGCCGTGTACAAACAGATCAGATGGTGTGTATGAACACTACGTATATACAATTATTTTGCAAGAGAACGCAAAGTACAGGTGCCAATGAAAAGGCTTTTTTTTTTAAATATATTTCTAGGTACACAGCCGTGTACAAACAGATCAGACGGTGTGTATGAACACTACGTATATACAATTATTTTGCAAGAGAACGCAAAGTACAGGTGCCAATGAAAAGGCTTTTTTTTAAAATATATTTCTAGGTACACAGCCGTGTACAAACAGATCAGACGGTGTGTATGAAGACTACGTATATACAATTATTTTGCAAGAGAACGCAAAGTACAGGTGCCAATGAAAAGGCTTTTTTTTTTTTATATTTCTAGGTACACAGCCGTGTACTAACAGGTCAGACGGTGGGTATTTACACCTGGTATACAAAAAGCGTATTGCAGGCACACAGAACCCAGAACACTAGAGCCAAAGAAACTGTATTTAAAAAAAAAAAATGTACACAGCCGTATACTGCCAGAATATCAGATGGTGCATATACACACTAGGTATATAACAGGGTTTTGCAGCCAAAAAAAACGCATAACAGTAGTGCCAAATATAGTTTGGTATGTAGCAGAGCACCTAATACACCACTAATGCCTCTCTCTTTCCCTACTCCAGCAGCTATCCCTGAATACAGCAACCGTTCTCTGCAGACTGTATATTGTAGTAAAGCTATCACTGTACTGCACTATAGTAGCCCTGATAAGGGCTTTTAATCACGCTCCTGCCTGTCCAACAGCTAAAACCTATCTGTCCCTTCTCCAGCCTCTGTCCCTGACTAAGTTCACGCAGCATATGCGAACGAGCAGGAAGAGCTGAGTTTTTAATATTCGAGGTCACATGGTTTTTCCAGCCAATCCATGTAGACGCTGTTTTCGCTCTGCCAGCGTGCTCCGCGGGCCTGTCATACCCCCCCTGCATGTTGATTGGTGGAAAAAGAGCGCCAGGGAAGGTGGGAGGGGAAACGAATTCTAAGTGCACCATCGCCGTTATACTCGATTGAAATCGAGTATGCCGAATAGCGTAGTATTCGATCGAATACCGGCTCGATCGAACACTACTCGCTCATCTCTATTAAGTATATAATTCCACATGTGTTAATTCATAGTTTTGATGCCTTCAGTGTGAATCTACAATTTTCATAGCCATGAAAATACAGAAAACTCTTTGAATGAGAAGGTGTGTCCAAACTTTTGGTCTGTACTGTATGTGTGTATATATATATATATATATATATATATATATATGCTTTTTTACCTTTTCACACATTCACCTCATGTTCATTTTATGTGTCATGGCTTATCTAGTGCTGCTGCCATTCTCTGTTTAGTATTTAATTAGCCAATAGGTAGCTTGCACCTGACTCTCACCTGTAGGAGGTGCTGTCCGTTCTTTGTCCTTATGTATATATAGAGGAGGATTGGCCTCCTCTGGGAATTTAGCACTCCTGTTCACACTGGTGCAGCTTCTGACCAGGTATGATGTTCTCCTGATATGGGCCTGCTGGTTTGTGTAGGATGCAGGTCAGTGTTAGTGTAGGACTCATCCGATTGGAAGCCACCTTGATCGTTGGTGGATGAGCCCGACATATTTATGATCATTTATATGCGCTAAGAGCTTCCATATTACTTACTACATAGCAGTTATGCTTTTTTACCTTTTCACACATTCACCTCATGTTCATTTTATGTGTCATGGCTTATCTAGTGCTGCTGCCATTCTCTGTTTAGTATTTATTTAGCCAATAGGTAGCTTGCACCTGACTCTCACCTGTAGGAGGTGCTGTCCGTTCTTTGTCCTTATATATATATATATATATATATATATATATATAGAGAGAGAGAGAGAGAGAGAGAGAGAGACAGCTTCAAGTACTATAAAATAAACACCTTTCACCTCTTGGTCCATTGCAGACACTCCACAGCCAGGATACGAGCACTGCAGATAATCAGTGACCTCAGTTGTCATGTGCTCAGTGATAGGAGCCCTTGAGGCCGAGGCAACTGACTGGCCCCAGTGGTCAATTTCTGAAACACAGGAAGGACTTTTATTATAGCATTTGCCAAGAAGTGGCAATTCAAATGATTTTTACTGTTTTATTGTTTATGTATTTTTATTATGAGTAAAGGAGTAATTCTTTAAGGTAAGAGCAATAACTCTCTGCCTGAGGAGGTGGTGATGGTAAGTTCACTAAAAGAGTTCAAGAGGGGCCTAGATGTATTTCTGGAGTGTAATAATATTACAGATTATAGTTACTAAAGAGGGGTCGTTGATCCAGGGAGTTGGGAAAATTGGCTTCTACCTCACAGGTTTTTTTTGTCTTCCTCTGGATCAACTTGCAGGATAACAGGCCGAACTGGATGGACAGATGTCTTTTTTTCAGCCTTATAAACTATGTTACTATGTATATTTGAATTTTAATATTTTAATATTTTTTAAACTTTTATTTTTTATTTTAAACCCCCCTAGGGGACTTGAACATCCAATAGCTTGTCCCAAAGACTGCAATGAATTACCACTGCAGCCTTTGGAGCCCTTACACAGGCATGGCTCTATTCCAATTATGTGATCTTTCAGAGGGTTCGAAGCTATTGCACCAACCGTACAACATGGCACCATGTTTAAAGACCCAACTTCCACGGTACTTGTACGGTGGAAGTCATGAAGGGTAAAATATGTATTGAAAGGATTATTAGGATAGGCCATTAATGTTTGATTTCTGGGGTTTTGACCTCTGTTTGTCCATTGGCACAATAAGGGAGTCATATTGCACCTACAAACCTCACATCTCCTTCTTTGTTTAGAATAATGGTGACTCATCCATAAAGGCAAGCTTCTTTGCTTGTGTACACAAGGAAGACGGTGAGATGCCCACATATTGGAGAGGGTCCAAAATTTTAGACCCCCACCAATCAAACATTGATGGCATCTCTTTAGGATAAAATATGTTTTTACCCCATTGAGAATTTTAAGCTAGCTATTTAGCTTTTGTATGTCTACTTTTGTACTTGGGTACTTTTCTAATAGTGATGGTATTTCACAGTTTAGAAGATTGCTGCGTGGGCCAACTTGTCGACTTTGATGTCCTATTGAAAGGTTGGCATGGGATCCTGATATGTAAGCTATGGTCCTCCTATGCTTTAGTTACATCATACGCTCTGCTTCCTGCTACATGCCAATTTCTTAACCTGTAGATAAAAAAGCAAACAAGACAGCCCTCAACAAAAGAGTGGCTGCATACAGCCATTATAGACACAGAAATCTTTTCAACTAGTCCCAACGCTACTAGGAGACACTAATAAAGGAACTCAGTTTACTATTAACAGTAGATGTTTTATGCACTCGTGCATCACACAGGATGGAGCATAAGAAAACATGAGCTGAATGTAATTTATGTGGTGGTGTATGGTTATGCGTTTGCAAAGTATGAATGAATCAACATAAAAAGTTGAGCAGCTTTGTAAAGATTGTAATATGATACTGATCCTGTGTTTCATGCTGTATTATAGTCCAGTTCCTCTGGTTATTGTAGAATGTCATCATACGTGTTTCAGATACTTCCTCAACAACTTAGTTAAGCTTTTATAGTGTATTTTTGCAATATCATAACACAATACTGTGCAATTCTTTGTATAAAGAAGACATGAAAGTCAACATAGGAAACTTTGTGCAGACAGTAAGCCAGCAGGTAACGCTTAGAGTTTTCAGCTCTGGAACCCACAGAATTTCAAATGCAGCTCACTTATTGAAGCAAAGTGGGATTTTGTGTTTGCCTAGTAAGATAGTTACCTCATCCATGGCAATTCATTGCTGAGAAAGTTGTAAGGGAGTTGTCTTCATAGTAATAAACTGCTTTTTCAATTTCATGCAGCACCTGAAAAGCGCTCCCTCCTCTCGCTGCTCTGGAAGGTCTTTGCTCCAGCAGTGCAGCATTACTTATTCTGGGAGTCAAAGATGGTGGTTTTCTATAGGTTTACAAATAATTCCGATCTTATTCTGTAATATTGGTAAAACGCCATTCTAGGAATTTGCACTGCCCAGTGTATGAACTAACCCTGGATTGCCAGAATTGCCAATCAGAAAATAGAAGCACTAGCTTCTCCAGGTATGTAATAATTTATAGTTCTTTTAATTCTGAACGTTATAAATAATGACAGTAAATTCCTACAGGACCTTGAAAAATGACAGGTAAAATTGCATTGCTTCAATTTCAAAAGGTCTCTGTTAAATTTACCAACAAGGGATGTGCTATCACAGGGCAGCAGACGCAGATCTGTAAAATCCAACAAAGTAGTTTGCTACTGGAGTTTTTAATGAGGCCAGTCACCTAGTCCTGTAAAACAATTAATTTCTACAGCACCTTGCAGCACGTGTTTCAGCAAAGATGAATGTTCCTTTCTCTCCTCTGATTTCCCAGTTCTTCATATTCATGTAAGGACAAATTGTCACAATGTAGGACTGCATGCCCATTTATCCCTGTTTTGCACTAATGAGGCCATTCTGTGTTTTTCCCCGTGGAAATGACAGCCAAATGGGAATGTAGGATTGTGCAAAAGCATCTGAAACACCTGCAAATATAAATGTATGTATGTATGTATCTATCTTTCTATATATGTTTTCTCTTCAATGACGTTTTCAGCCAAACTTAGTTTTATTATACTGGTGCTATTTGTTTCCATCAGGGTTTTCCACATTTTTGACAGGTAGTCCAATTCTTGCTATTAAAAACAGTGGCAACCTGATGGACTTGAAGTCAACCGAATTTGTTGGCCTCTCATTAAAAACATATCAGGTATAGCTGTCAGGACTCAAAAGTCCAGACACCAAAATGACAAATCTTTCCTACTCCAATACTGCTACTTATTTAGGTATCTTTCTTTACCTTTCCTCTTGGCTGGACATGCACTGATATATATAGGCATATTTATATAACCAGCTTTTCAAAACAACATGATTTCAAGATATTGTGCCACAAGATAGTTCATGTGAATTGCAATCAACAGATTTACTATGATATTGCAATGTTCTATTGAATTGGTTTCATAAAAAATTGTAGTTCTTGACCAAATTACAGGTAAGAGTGGACACATTTGTATTTAGTCAGATGTGTTCCGGTGAAAAAGTCAAGTAATAAAACCTGTGCGTGTGACCAGATGGTTACTGCATGTTGCCGAGCCATGCCCATCCACAGTGGCTGATTTTAAAATTGTACGGTTGCCCCAAGTGGGTGTAACTTGACTGCATGTAGAAAGCCACACTGTTTGGTCTTACTCTAATGATTGGCCAAATTGGTTGTCACTGAGATTTCTTTGCATAATTTAAAAACATTTAAGGAATTAACCCCTTCCCGACCGCCGCCGTACATGTACGGCGCGCGGGCGGTGCGGGGACATGACGCCCGCTCGCGGGTGCGGCGGACGTCATGGCCGGCAAGTCTCTGCTGTTTCTAACAGCAGAGACTTGCCGCATCTTACCTCCGTCTGCGGAGACTTCCTGGGCCTTACTGATGCCGTGATCACACGTGATCACGGCATCAGGATGCGTCTGAACCCGGAAGCCCACGCTTCCGGGTGGTGTACAGACGCCCGATTGGCCAATCGGGGTGTCTGTACACCATATGAAAACTGTAATCCTCGCTGGTGAGGATTACAGTTTTCAAACTGCAATTCTTATTCTGGCCACTAGATGGCAGGCCAGGATAAGAAATGAGCAATTCATGGTTTTAACTGCATCTAGTAAATCCATGATTGCTCATAAAGAAAAAAAACAAAACACAATAGATCAGATGATATTTGAGCTTTAAAATAATCACAGAAAAATTAAAAAAAAATGTTAAAAAATATATAAAAATAAAAAGATATAAAAGTTCAAATCACCCCCCTTTCCGTATAAGTAAAAAATAAATACCTAAATAACAATAAATATAGACATCATGGGTATCACCGTGACCGAAAACGCCCGTTCTTTTAAATATAAAAAAAATTTCAATACGGCGAATTGTGTGGCGGAAAAAAAGCGTCCAAATGGCGATTCGCAGTTTTTGTCCCTTTTTTTTCTAAAAAAAATTAAATAAAAAGTGATCAAAAAGTCATACACACCCCAGAATGGTATCAATAAAAACTTCAGACCTCCCCGCAAAAAATGAGCCCCCATACAGCTCTGTACACATAAATACCAAAAAGTTATAGGGGTCAAGATATGACAAGGAAAAAAAAAAAAAAAAAAGGGCAACTTTCTAATTATTTTATCACCATCTAAACGCAGGAAAAACTATACATATTAGGTATTGCCGGATTCGTACTGACCAGTAGAATGAAAGTAACCGGTCAGTTTTAATGCACATCGAACGCTGTAAATAAGAAACCCGTAGAACTGTAGCGGAATAGCGGTTTTCTTGCAATTTCACCCCATTTGGAATTTTTTTCCCGCTTCCCACTACACCATATGTAATATTAAATGGTGGCGTTGGAAAGTACAACTTGTCCCGCAAAAAACAAGCCCTCATACAGCTATGTGAACAGAAAAATAAAACAGTTATGGCTGTTTGAAGGCAGGGAGCGCAAAACGAAAATGCAGAACCGAAAAAACCTCCGGTCGTGAAAGGGTTAAGGTGGCTTTCATTAGCTGTCAAACAGTTGGGCCTACAGTTATTCCTACCGACCACCCCACATACACCTGTATGCTCAAGTATGCCTAGCATGCATGGGTTCTTGATGAGGAGATGTAAATAAGCCACTGTCACATACTTCTATCATCAGCTTATCTCCTTTAACAACTAAGGGCATCTACAAATTCTGCTGTATGAACATCAGCAGAACATCTAATACACATAGGGCCAGATTAAAGGGCGAGTTGCCAGTGAAGCTGCTAAAAGTTTTAGGGTTGCTACAGTGAGCCAGCATAAAGAAAAGTACCATGAGAGTCTAAGATGAACTCATGTTTGTTTTGAACATGAATGATCTTGCAGTATAAACTGGTACATTTGCACCACCTGTAGTTTAACATTTGTAAATAATGCTTGCAAAACAGATGTGGGAATCTAGTTTGTCCTAGGTGTGCTTTTGGTTTTCTACGTTGTGTGCCTTTATGTTTATAGGTGATGCAGATATATGTGTGATGTAGGCATCTCCCCTCACTCAATGGGCATAGCCCCTGGAGTGCTTACTATCTCCACAGCATGCTGCAGGCCCTATGGGAAAGTACCTGAGAAAAAGGCTCCAAGCTTGAATAGTTCTGCAAAGATGCACTATTATATGTTCTTACCTCCTATGCCTGATCTCTGCCTGTTTATGACATTGACCTTCTGTCAGCTGTCCTGAAGTCTGACTGATCAACATATTGAACTTGTGCTGTCTGTCCTGAACTATTGACTGTTTACAATATAGTAGGGATGAGCGAACTTTTGAAAAGTTCGGTTCGCTTCGGCGAACTTTCGTGAAGTTCGGATTCGTACGAACCGAACCTAAAACAAACCTTGCTATAACGGCTGAATAATTGCTGCAACAATAATGGGAGTCTGGTAGGGTATAGTTTCGTTTACTTGCAGTTGCTATTACAATGAAAAAAGTAGAAAAAATCAAAGTGACTTCAACAACGGCGACGCAAAATATACGCATATTTGGGAATTTATACTAATGCGTACGCTAATGCGAACATTCCCGCACAAATAAAGAACATACAGTCTAGCGTTGTCAAAGGTACGCTACTTAACTGAATATGTATGCATTAGCGTACGCATACACTGCGTCTGCGAACATTCCTACTCAAGTAACGAAAATACAGTCTAGCGTTGTCAAAGGTACGCTACTTAACTGAATATGTACACATTAGCGTACGCATACACTGCGTCTGCGAACATTCCTACTCAAGTAACGAACATACAGTCTAGCGTTGTCAAAGGTACGCTACTTAACTGAATATATCTCAAATATGCGTATATTTTGCGTCGCCGTTATTTTAACCAGATTCGTTACGAACTTTCTCAAAATTCGGTTCGGTGACGAACCGAACTTTTGGGAAAGTTTGTAATGAATCTGATTCGTTACCGTTCGGTTTGCTCATCCCTACAATATAGCACAAAATCTGCCTGTTCTGACTTCGACTTGTCCTCTGACTACATTTTAGCCTGTCCCTTTGGTGTCATGCAGTGGTGGTTCTTGATAGACATGGGTCAGTAAACTCTGAAGAGAGTCTACTTTTAGCCTATTAGCCTGTCTAGAAAAGTCCAGATCCCCATATAGAAGTGAAAGGATGAAAATCAGGGGTCCACCCTGACAGCACCCTCAGTAGTAGTCTCAAGACAAATTCTTTCTCTTTCTCCTTAACGTCCAAGCAACTACAATAAGTCTTACCAGAAAAAAATGTCTTGCTCTCCTGTTATCAGCTGGCTCCCATCTCTTTCTGAAATTTTTGTTGATCAATCTTGACACAGATCAGCTCAGTAAAGGAATTAAATTGCATGCCATAAGAGAGGGGAGGAGTGAGGAAAAAAAACAATGAGAGAGACTGTGCCAGATAAACAGACAGTTTTTATTTCCATCCAGGTGCTTTATATACATTCATACAGGTCAGTACTTTTTTAATGTTGTCTATGATTCTGGGACTACTTCTGAGTGAGGGAGAGAAAATTAAGAAGTAGATTATCGTCTACCTTCTGTCTCTAGGGTATGTAAGCTATTCTACACCTGCCAGCTCTGGAAAAACTGCAAATAAATATTTTGAATTTTGCAGAAAACTGCCAAAATGCAGGATACAAGTCACATAATGGCCAGAAATAGTGTTATTCCTCATGTACACACACTGTACTATGGATTTATGCAAACATTGCTGAAAGGTTATGTGCACTTTATTTTTTTTTTCCAGTCAGACCATCACTATGGCCAGAGAGGGAAGGGAGACAAATGCCTCAATTACTCCATAGCACATTAAACTGATAAGTGTAATGCTCTTCTGTGAGCATCTTTATCTAGGGCTATCTAGAGAACAATAGTGCTATCACACTGTTATCCTAAATTCTACAGTATATTATACTAGCAGATAGCATATTCCCCTCACTGCAGCAGTAAACTCATATTGTATTACCTATTGGTTTAGGAGGCGTTATTCATTTGTGCTGACAGCTAGTGCCACTTTAATATCTGACAACAAGCACTCTATCAGGGTGTGTATTCAAACAGATATTCAGTCAATTATAATGCATAAGACATCACAACTGAACATTATACTTTCAGCAGTTAGTACCATATCATTTATTTATGCTCCTCTGTTGCCTTTTACTTTATACAATTTTATCTTCAAAGATGGTCATGTTATTTTATAATATAGTCGAATGAATGTGAATAATATCCATTTAAATCAAAGGCAAATTCTCAACAATATGCAGCATTACGGGAGGAGGTTTTTTTTCTTAAACTTGATCTCTTAATCTTCATAGTAGTGGAGAAATAAAAACGTTGAAGTGTGCTGAAATGACTTTTATTTTGTAGGCAGAGAGCCCATGCTATTTCATTTCATTACCAGTAGAAACTGAGCAGCCTAAGATCTGCAAGTACTTCAGGCAATGCTAAAAGATGATAAGCATTTCATCATGGTGCTAAACACATTACATTTCTTGCTATAAATTGTATCAGCAGCATTTCCTTGCTACTAAGAATGTTCTTTTGTCATGAGTTCTTTGGATCTCTATTGTATATAGGAGTACTTCACCAAAGTAGGGGTAAATTTATATACCCACTACAATTATATAATGGAAAAATCCAAATATCTTACAAGAAATGAGAACATCTTGTGAGGAATACTGATTCTATATACAGACAAGTACAGCAAAGTATGTGAACATTTCACCCCCTTGTGCTAGACCTATAAACTACATGTTTATTGAGTACACAATATAGGGCACATTGAAAAATTATATATTTGCAGCATTCAATTATTACAATCCTGTTGCTTATGTAATAATATCAGATTTTAATGGCATTCATCTTTACAACACTGCAGGAAAGAGTGTTGCACAAAACACAGTATGAATAATTGTTATAGTGACATCTAGTGGCTAAAATGAAGATTGCAATATCTGTGAAACACATTTTGGATGCACAGCAATGTAAAACCATCTCATTTTGTGATGATATATTTAAGTGTAACACATGACACACAGAGCCTCTTAACAAAGATGTGTTCACTTTGTAGAATTACAGTAGTTAGAAATCAGTAATAAGCTGAATACATGATTATGTGAACATCTGTAGTTCTTAAGGGAACTGTGTGAATAAATGCTTGCTGTTTCACAGACTGCTACTTATTTGCATATAACACACTTGTATAACATGTCAAGCAGTGTAAATTAACCCCTTGCTTTTCCTTCACAAGCATCCCATTTTTACAGTTAATATAATTTTACGCTGAACTTTGCTCAACAACTTCTTATGAGAATTGGGTTATTCTTGATGAATAGTTGCAGATAAGCTTTTTTAATGACGGGAGGAGAAAAAAAAGCTGGCAGGTCTTTATCTTACTGTTTTGTATGATTGAAGCAACATCTGCTATGGAGTTTAATCCTTCTCTCTGTTTCTCAGTGTGCAGGTCTATTACTCTAGTAAGTTATTACTTGAAATGCCACCCCTTGGTTTGTCCGTCTGTTATCCTTGTAGTAGCCATCTGCAGGAATCATGCACACATATACACACATTAATGCTTATATATTGACATATTGGATGAAGTAAAAGTATAATGATTTCTCTAAGGTGGGTCACACTATAATTATTTTTTATTGCGACTTCTAAGCACATGCTATTCACTGTATGCAATGTAACATTGAATTGTTTTTTACATAAAAACACACATAATATATTTATTCCTCTTCAAGTATCTGTAGACAATTTTTTTTAATTTTTTTTTGGTAGAAGAGTTCCATGATCATAGGCTGAGCACAGGTTACTTTGCTAATGGAACCCTTATCTACGGAGAATTGTTGCAGTGTTAAATTACCCTGCAGCACCACCACAGAGGAAATTGTGCATTACATAATTGGCGTAGAAATCAATGGTCTGGCTATGGTATGCAAGTATCTGAGGGCTGAGGGCTCAGAAAATGAGATGGCCCCTGATCTGACTAACATAGAGGAGGAGCACCCTTTAAGAGTAACTACTGGTTGATAACATGTTTGACATGTCACAATGATAAATAAGAAGTTTATTATTGGTGGGGGTCTGGGTTCTGTGACCCCACTAATTACTTTCTTGAGGGAATGACTCAGCTAAATGCTGTCTGCATTCGCCTGTGATCATCTTGTCTCTCCTCAGAGAGATGGGGTGACACCGCTAACTACTGCTACTCAAGGAGGCCCAAGCAGAGTATGCCACTGTTGAAAAGCACAGCTTAGGGCTTCACTCATTTGTTTCATTTATTGGTGGGAGCAGGGGCAGGGGTGGATTGGGAACCTAAAGTGGCCCTGGAAAAAAATACCTAAAAGTGGTCCCATATCATAGGAGGGTCTAAATTGACAGGGAGTGGGGAGATAATACCATAGCGCAAAATACCATATACCACAGTGCAGCACAATATATTGCCCCAAAAGCTTTCCCTCTGCTTTTGCCATCAATAGCTGCCATTTTCTGTTCTCCTCTTCCAGTTGTGATTAAGATATGGAGCAGAGGGTTTAGGAGGTGAGATGAGGAAAATAGTTAAATTCAGGAGGGCATATCGCTGGCCCAGTACATGCATGCCTGATTCTCACAGAATTAATTACCTCTGATAGCTTAATATATACCCAGCCAAAGCAGACATTGTGGCTTGGATGGCCCCCTGGGCATCAGCCTACTGGGAAATTTCCCTGTAAGGTCTATGGCCAATCCACCCCTGGGTGGGAGTGCCTGCACCTGGAGCATAAAATTCCTGACATATCATTATGACATGTCAAACGTTTTACAAAATAGAAGTTACTGTTCTAGAGCACGTCCACATATTGTGGCAAAATCCATAATGAATTCACAGCAAAATGTGCATATTTTACATATGGATTTGTTGCGGATCTTGCAGTGGAAATGATGTGGACATCACCCTCTGTATGGCAGATCATGAGCATAAATTGGGACACTGTGAATTTTAAATCCACACTGCAGGTCAATTTACACACAATTTACAGATTTTTTACTCAACATGTGGATTAAGTCTGCTTATATCTCATCCACTTAGCTGCTACTGTAAAAAACTGCTGATTTGCTGCACCCAAATATGAAGGTATGCC
The DNA here is from genome assembly GCA_900303285.1 of Rhinella marina. Lineage (NCBI taxonomy): Eukaryota > Metazoa > Chordata > Amphibia > Anura > Bufonidae > Rhinella > Rhinella marina. Next base: position 23,932 of record ONZH01022886.1, on the reverse strand, counting down.
ATGTGTAGATATACCCTAACTCAAAATTCTGTAATAGAGCATTTGAACATTATTTTAAACCAGCCAAATGATTTATGGGGGGGGGGGATAAATAAAAAAATTGGTCTACCTATGTTCCAACATTGGAGACCTCAATCTGTTCACACCTAATGCAGATCAATAAGGATCACTGGTCCTTCTTCTCCAAGTGAATGATTCTGATGTATGTATCAGTATTCAAGTGTAGATATATCTGTCCTCACCCACTATGAAGCTCCTTCACACAGCTAAATCATCTCATAATTGTATTGGAAATCTTATACAATCGGATATTTGGCCATAAGTGTCCTCTTACTTACAATACATTGACTAGCTGAGACTTCTTAACATGAAGAGTATGACTCATTTACATACCATGAACTCCATATGTAACAGTTTCATATACAGTTGATTAATTAGTCCTTGCAATAAACCTTGGTTCAATTCATTCCTTTGGAGACCAGAATTATAGAAAAGGTCAACAGTCAATTACAGTATGTAGCAATACAATTTACACCATGTTTACCAAGGCCTTGGTAGTCACTGTTTTGATGAGAAACATTATCAAGAAGGTATCCTCTTGAAAGTCACCCTTTGATGTAAATATATTTGCTTTGTTCTCTTGGATTTATGCTATCGCTGACAAGCGTCTGACATTTAATAAAACTTTTAATATTAGTAGAATGGCTTAAAGAAACAAAACTGACATATTGAAATGGAAGAGAAGATGGATAGAAAGTCACCCAGTTTTCCTTACCTATGTTTATTTACTCCTCTCATGACTTTTCCATCAAGGCCACAGAGATTTATTTCGCTCTGCTGAAGACAATGTGTGTTTTATTAAGAAGAGACAAGTGATACAGGATGTCAGGCATGGATTATGGAGAAAGCCACTCTGCAGTTTACCAGTCATATAAAAATTGTGTACACAAATCAACACTACAAGGTAGAGGTCCCAACAGTAGGATGTATATCCTCAAATCCTAGCGTTCTTATAAAAGCAACTCTTCCTCTAAGCATGTGTCTTGTTTTATTGCTCTAATAATACAAAAAAAAAATAAAAAATAGAAGACAAACCACCAATGTGCCATATGTAACTCAGAGAAAAGTTTTGAGAAGCTAAGTGATATTGCTTCAGAAAAAGTAGATACATTCTATATAAATGTATAAATATATTTCATTTTAATCTTCTGTCATTCCCCATCATACATGTTATTATGCATTTTTTTCTTTCCGCCCTAGGGTTGTAATATTTTTACAAGGAATTATAGGCAGTGTTAATCCCTCCAAAATATTGTGACAATCCTGGGTGATGCACACTGGGGATGTTTCATAGCACAAAATAGGAAGTAAATTAGGCTTGTCAAAGCATGGAAGAGCTTGTTAGCAGTGTCAGGAACATTCACAGCTAAAATACCAACTAATGTTAAAGTTAAAATTAAATAATCCTCATAGGATTTAAAGGAAAAGAGACTTTCTGCAAGTGAAAAGAAATGTTATTGTTAACCTCTTCCAGTCCAGTTCCCAAGACGCAAGTCTTTTTTAAAGTGTTTTTTCTTTTTTTTCTTTTTTTAATAGATTATTCCCAAGTTTTTATTTTCAAAACTGGAGACTTCTCCTCCAGAGTATCTTCATGTTCTTTCCATGGTTAACCTGTACATATTAAAAACAGGACAAGTCATAATAATGACAGAAACCTCAAGGGAACCTTATCAGACTTCATTATAAGGCTGACTTCACATCACGTTTGGGAAGTACATTTAGCATATTTGTTGGGAAAGCTCCCAAAGTATAGGCTAAATGTGTCTATAGGTTTATTGTAGACAGACAGAGGCTAACAGAGTATAATTTTAGCTTCAGTATGCATGAATGTACCTCAAGAAATGACATATACCATAATAGCTTAGTAGACAGTTCTATTTCCTTTACAATTATCCAGTAAAAATAAAAAGTATCAGTTAAACATTATTTTTTTACATTGGCTGCCATCCATTTCACACACTGTATATGCTATAGTAGATATGTTAAATGTATACATTTTTAACAAATGTACTAGTGCACTGTTGATTCTCTAAACCAAGTGTTGCAGGGCATTCTTCACCCTATGCCCTCCACAAGGCATCATACACTTTCCAGCAGTGAATCCTCAGGTTACAATCACCCGGGGTAGTCTTGGATTGACAGCAGTGATGAAGCAATAGGTCAGTTACAAGCAGAGGTTAGCAACAGTAGGGCCAGCAGAAGTGCCAGGGGCAAAGAAAATAATAACGTCTAAAGCAAACCGTGATAAGAGTCGTGGAAACACAGGTGTCAGCAATCCAAGGACAACGTCTGTAACAAAGTATTTAGCAAACTGGAGTCAAAGCTGTGGAACCACTGGTTTCATCTATATCAGAAGTGAAGAAGTAAACAGGTCAGAGAGAAGTCCAGGGGTCGGCAACAATGAGGCAATCTGGAAAGAGCTGAGATCGGCAGAGAGGAGCTAGCACTAAACCTATATTCAGGCAAAGTCTGGAGACCAGGATGTGGCAGAAGTCCAGGGGTCGGCAACAATGAGGCAATCCGGAAAGAGCTGGGATCGGCAGAGAGAGGCTAGCATTTAACCTATAATCAGGCAAAGTCTGGAGACCAGGATGTGGCTGCCTCTTATGACATAATTTTTGGATGCTTACTGCCTTATAACCTTATGCCATAGTGCGGTGAAGCACTACAAGTAGGAGTAGTAGAGTAGCCTTCCCAGGCAGATGAGTAATAATCCTACTCCTTCTACACAAGATGACTTACAGGTAACTACAAGAAGAGTAGAAAAAAGGAGGAGGTTAATCAATTCTCCAGGGACAGATGTCCCTTAGAAGATAGAGAAACTCAAAGGCGCCACTAGAGAGAAATCCTTGTGATTGAAAATAGAAGAAAGAATAGAGTAGATGTGGGGGAAGGCTGCTAAGAGAAGTGTTGTAAATAATCACACACCCAACAAATATAAATATAAGTAGTAGGGATAAACAGACTACGTGGTTTTTGGTTGTAGTAGTTACCAACTCTTCACCACACGTATTAAATCCGTTTATTCCTTAGCCAAAAAGAGATAGAAGCGCCAATCCCTCAAGGTTATAGAGTCTATATTGAACTACTTCTATATAGGCTTTTAGTGGTTGTCACTATAAAAACATAGGTTTCCCAATCGTTCCCACTAATTTAGTGGAGTAGTAATATTAGTGTTAAAAGAATAAATAAATATATAGTATGCACTCACTTCGCTGGAGTTTTTTTTTTATCTGCAGGATAAGCTTAAGACACCAACGAAATTTTAACCCCCCTGGCCAGGATCGCATGTACTGTAGTATGGTGTAGATTGATGGCAACACACTGAGGGCTTCTGGTCAATCCTTTTATTGAAGAGTAAATTCTGGCTCAACGCGTTTCGGGGCCTTGAAAATTCCCTATCTTCAGGAGAAATACATATACATAAGAGTTATAAATAAAATGTACAAGAGATACACCAGGTTTCTTCTGGTAATCTGTATATGCATGAAAAAAACAGAGGCAGCATGGCCGGAACCAGTACGTGCGTAGCGCCTCCTACTTCCGGCTGAGGTGCGTTCCATCCTGGAACGCATCGGCAGTGAATGCAAACAGTCCGGGTAGGGGGCGTTCCGAGTTGGAGCGCACTGCCCGAGGGCTAAGGGAGGAGGAGGGGCATAAACAAAAGGTCCGTACGCCATCTTAGACACATGCATTTCACAGTGGAACAAACAGTCCGTAGCTCTTGATTGCTCCAAATTGGTCAAAGGTTGAAGGAAGTGGATGGCCCGTCCTAGGGTGGAACGAGTTCCCCACAAATCAAACCGGAAGAGGGGAGCGTTCATCCAGGCATGCAGGGCCCATTTATTGATTAGTGTATTTATGGACTAGTACATTTATTTAATTATATGTGGATTTATCTAAGTGCATGATTGCTTACTTTTTTTTGTTAATGTACTACTTTATTATTCTTTTAATTAACTTATGAATTTATGAATTTCTTTGTTTTCCTATTATGAATTGGAATGCATGTACTCTGTATATTATGCATTTTAAGTTTCTTTATTTATGTATACAATATGTATATATGTAGGGGTCATTTATAAAGCTGAGTGTGTGTGTGTGTGTGTGCGTGTGTGCACGCGTGTGTATGTCCGCTAAAGGAATCCGCACTGCTGCAGCTACAATCACAAAATTTGGCACACATGTACATCAGGTGTCCTGGAAGGTTTTAGAACAGTTTTCAGCTCTCCAGTTCCTGAGATATCCCCAAAAAATGCATTAGCCAATAGAGGCCTGGTCACATGAACCTTATCAGCCAATAGAGGCTCACAGGCAGTCTCCACACACCAGGTTTGTATGACAACCTAGCCAGTTCACTGCTGTAGGTCTGCATTAAAGAGGCAGAGCACTGTGGATGACAATGGTAAAGGGGTATTTCAGTTACCATAAATATAACTTATGTTTTAGACTAATTCATCATCAATCATTACCTCATATAATGTAAATGTCACATATTTACTGTTCAGTAGTAATAAAAGATGTATTCTTCCACTGCTACCCACCTTCCTCCTAAATTACTATGGTATTGACCCGTAATTTAGGCCACCGTCAAAAGAAGGACTTAAAAGCCACACCCCCACTAAGTCATTCCTCTGACTCAGTCAGGCCACGCCCCTTCCATGCCGCATTAGACTGGGATTAAAAATATAGGTAAAAATCACCTTCTTTCAGCTGCAGGGTGGGGGGAGGGTGACTTTCTCCCTGCAGCTCATTGCTCAGACTGCACAGTGCTGCTGCTGAGAGTGAGCTGTTCAAAAGGACATCCCTGTGTCCATCCAGGCCCTGCGCATGACAGAGGACAGGGAGTCTGAAAGCCAGACTGTCCAGCCTAAAACAAGACCTCTGGCCACCCTAGGGGCAAACTGATGTTAGGGTGGCCAGATGTCCGGCTTTAGGCTGGACAGTCCAGTTTTCTGGCTACCTGTTCTCCGTCCGACGCAGTGCCCGGACAGACTCAGGGATGTCCACCCTTTCAGTAGCTCTCACTCAGACAGCTTCTCCTCCGTGTCTTTATGGAGCCAGGGGGGCGTGGCCTCATGTTTAGTGGTGTGTCTTCATGGGAACTGGGGGCACTGCTTCACGTTTGGGGGAATGGCCGGTGAAGACAGTGGCCACTCTAGCTGCTGTGGAGGTCACAATTAAAGGGGCGGGCTGCTGTAGAGGTCACTGTTAAAGGGGCAGGCTGCTGTAGTGGTCACTGGTAAAGCGGCGGGCAGCTGTAGAGGTCACTGTTAAAGAAGTGGGCAGCTGTAGAGGTCACAGTTAAAGGGGCAGGATGCTGTAGAGGTCACTGTTAAAGGGTTGGGCTGCTGTAGAGATCACTGTTAAAGGGGCGGGATGCTGTAGAGGTCACTGTTAAAGGGGTGGGCAGCTGTAGAGGTCACTGTTAAAGGGGCTGGCAGCTGTAGAGGTCACTGTTAAAGGGGTCAGCTGCTGTACAGGTCACTGTTAAAGGGGCGGGCAGCTGTAAGGGTCACTGTTAAAGGAGCGGGCTGCTATAGAGGTCATTGTTAAAGGGGCTGGCAGCTGTAGAGGCTACTGTTAAAGGGGCGGGCTGCTGTAGAGGTCACTGTTAAAGGGGCGGCCTGCTGTAAAGATTACTGTTAAAGGGACAGGCTGCTGTAGAGGTCACTGTAAAAGGGGTGGGCTGCTGTAGAGGTCACTGTTAAAGGGGCGGGCTGCTGTAGAGGTCACTGTTAAAGGGGTGGGCTGCTGTAAAGGTCACTGTTAAAGGGGCGGGCCACTGTAGAGGTCACTGTTAAAGGGGCGGGCCACTGTAGAGATCACTGTTAAAGGGGCGGGCTGTTGTAGAGGTCACTGTTAAAGGGGCGGGCCACTGTAGAGGTCACTGTTAAAGGGGCTGGCCGCTGTAGAGGTCACTGTTAAAGGGGCGGGCACTGTAGAGGTCACTCTCTATATCTTTTAACGACAAACACACACACAAACAATAAATGAAATAAATTAAATATACCCGGGCTGGGTCCTTCAGCTATAGTTCTATTTATATATATATACATGGTTCTAGTTATTCTTTTTATTATTTTTATTTATATATCTCCGACATACTGATCTAATATTTAATTCATATATGGATTCAAATAATTTATCTAATACTATATGTAATTTATTCATCTGATTATAAAATGCCCAGTCCAACATTGAAATTCTTGGGTGGAACGCATGGGTCTAGGAAGTGTATTGGGCCATGTTTTCCATGGAGGAACGCTTGAATTTGAAGCGGTGACTGGACCCCTGGATGAGCCCTCCCCTCTTCCGGTTTGATTTGTGGGGAACTCGTTCCACCCTGGGGCGGGCCATCCACTTCCTTTAACCTTTGTACAGATTGGAGCAGTCAAGAGCTACGGACTGTGCATTCCACTGTGGAACGCACGAGTCCAAGATGGCGAACCCGGATATTGTTTATGCCCCTCCCCCCCCTCAGGCAGTGCTCTCCAACTCGGAAAGCCCCCTACTCGACCTGTTTGCATTCACTGCCGATGCGTTCCAGGGTGGAATGTACCTCAACCGGAAGTAGGAGGCGCTCCGCACGTGCTGGTTCCGGCCATGCTGCCTCTGTTTTTTTCATGCGTATACAGATTACCAGAAGAAACCTGGGGCATAAATATGTGAGTTTCTCTTTAACGTTTTATTTATAATTCTTGTGTATATGTATTGCTCCTGAAGAAGGCGATTATCCAGCCCCCGAAACGCGTTGAGCCAGAATTTATTCTTCAATAAAAGGATTGACCAGAAGCCCTCAGTGTGCTGCCATCAATCTACACCATACTACATGCGATCCTGGCGAGGGGGATTAAAATCTAGCAGGTGTCTTGAGCTTATCCTGCAGATAAAAAAAAAAACAATAGCGAAGTGAGTGCATACTATATATTTATTTATTCTTTTAACACTAATAGTACTACACCACTAAATTAGTGGGAACGATTGGAGTACCTATGTTTTTATAGTGACAACCACTAAAAGCCTATATAGAAGTGGTTCAATATAGAGTCTATAACATTGAGGGATTGGTGCTTCTATCTCTTTTTGCCAAAGGAATAAACGGATATTATACGTGTGGTGAAGAGTTGGTAACTACTACAACCAAAAACCACAGTTGTCTGTTTATTCCTACTACTTTTTACAGGTAACTAACCATTTGCCTACTGTTGGGCAGAGGGTAGAGCTGCAGTTACATGCAGCAATTATCCCCCAAATGATTGCTACTGTGATCGCTTGTCCTCATATAGATTCATGGTTTCTGAGCAGCAGATCCATGTTGACACAGGACAATATCCTGTCCAGAAATTATTTTATCTGCTATCCAGAAGATATGATCACCCGATGAATGCACATTTGCTTGTCCATCAGGTGTTGGAACATTCACACTGGAAAATTATTGGGAATGTGCATGTCTAGTGATGATCAACTCAGATAAATGTCCAGATGACCTTAACACTGGTCTGGTTATACATGAGAAAAGAGGATCTAATCCAAAAGTTTAACCTGTCACCTACCAGATAGAATAAGATACTAGATTGGTATATCCTGCAATGGGCATCGTGGTGGCCGACTTCTGATTATGACTTCTTTATTATGGAGTCCTATCTGCTGAAGCTTGTTACCTAAAACTGATTCTCCTTTTCTCTTGTAGGAGTCTTTAAAATTTTACTTTTACCATGCTCTTACATAGAAATAACTCTGACTTTGGTTTTGGAGTACACTAAATATGATTTCTTGTGATTTTAGAATACATCTCGCATTGCTTTAACTGACAGCAGTGAGTGATGTGTTCTCCTCGGAATTAATGATGTTCTTTAAATGATCTTATATATAGTGTTATATGTGGCAGTCTGCTTTATGATTACACTGTGGTTTTCCTCTGTCAATCACAAGGCAAAAACCATTTTAATTGGATGCATAAAGAATGTTATGTGACATGTGGCAAGTGAGGAATTTAAATCTAAGAATTACTTATTACTTATGCAATAACATAGGTTAAGTCAGAAAAACATATCTGAAATAATGCAAATAACATACTAATTTCGAGTTATATCTGAAAGTAAGTTTAAAGTTATGCTGATATTGGTTAAGTCACAACATATCCAATGTATAATTGTCAAAATTTGATCTCATGACCATTTAATATTTTCATGATTAGTACATTCAATAATTGGTCTTGAAAATAAATTTGTAATTTCATTTAAAAAAATGATCAAATATAAGGTAAGATAATTGGAGCCTTTGGAATGCCAATGGTTAGTAAGACACCTGGACATTCTTGGACCACTGAGGTAATGGTGGCCAAAATCAGATCCACGTGAGCAGCAATTGTACTGGAAACAGCAGCAGTGGTTCACTGAAATAAGTGAGTAGATTTAGGTTGTACAGTGGGTTTCATTAACAAGACTGAACTTTTGACATCTGTCTGATCTATATATGTCAGTTTGTCACTTTCAAAACAGATATGGAATAGCAGAGTAGGCTGTTCAAATGCAATGGGATAAAGTTAAAAAAAAGTACATTTTCTTTGCATTGGGGCCATATAGATTACATATGCCACTGTATGACATCCATCACAGAAACATGTGTAATGTATATTTCTCAGCCTACACTTTCAAGGGATGCCATAAACTGAGCATAAGGAGTTCTTTGAAATACAACTGCTTCTCTTGGAAACCTTGACTGCAATGCAGATTGAAGCAAATGGAGCATACCCTGAAAACTGCATAATTTTCTGTAGGCTCATTACAATATTAAATTTCAAAAGTGGCCATGGTAGCTTGAAAGCCAGTATACATAAACTTGCCATTAGGTTAGATCTCACGACAAAGCAAGAATGCTGCAAGGTGGCGTAAAATTGCAGCAAAACACAAGATCAATTGTGATTTCTTTCCCCATAGGGAAATACTGAAGTTACAGTGAGGTTTTACTGTGACCTGTTACGTTTATATGGAGCCCAAGCCTTATATTGTGAGGTCCCATAAATGTCATAGAAATCACTTACATGTTTTATCTGTTTTATCTATATCCATAGGACTATCTAAGCACACAAAAACATTTCAATGACAAATTCAGCTCTTTAAGCTTTATGGAACTAATTTTTTCCTAGACATACATACTGTATCTATCTTTTAAAATGATAATCTATTTACAGATAGATAATTTTGTTATTTTAGTCAACTTTGTCTTGTAGTAATCGACACACGTTAAAGGGGTTGTCCGGGTTCAGAGAAGAACCCGGACATACCTGCAATTTCACCCAGGCAGCCTGCCTGAAGAGGACATCGGAGCATCTCATGCTCCGATGCCCCCCCCTTGCCCTGCGCTAGATCGCGCAGGGCAAGGTCTCTTTTGTTTATAAATACTCGCTGTGGGTACTTCCGCCCGGCAGCGAGTTCGGTGACGTCACCGGCCTTAGTGGGCCGGCTTTAGCGCTGCCCTAGCCGTTTTACTGGCTAGGGAAGCGCTAAAGCCCGTCCATCAGCGCCGATGACGTCACCGGCTCACTGCCGGGCGGAAGCCTCTGCCCGGCAGGGACCGGTACGTCACCGGAACCTGGCTAAATTCCTTTGCCCTGCGCTAATTAGCGCAGGGCAAAGGAGGGCATCGGAGCATAGGATGCTCCGATGCCCTCTTCAGGCGGGCTGCCTGGGTGAAATTGCAGGTATGTCCGGGTTCTTCTCTGAACCCGGACAACCCCTTTAAGTAAAGAATAGCAAGAAAAAGGATAAATGGATTTCAATGATGACCAAGATAACACTGTGACGTGTTATCTGAGTCAATTTTAGCTTGGCTTCATCTGTACCTGTCTATACAGGTGTCTGTTGTTACTATGCATTTGAAAGTAAAGTGAAATCTATAGGCAGTTAATTGATGTATGCACAGTGCATTTGGAAAGTCTTCAGAATGATTCACTTTTCTGAGATTGTTATGTTGCGACCTTTTGGTAAAAAAAAAATAAAAATCAAGTTTAACCCAATCAATCTGCACTCAATACCCCATAATGAGAAAGTAAAAAGAGAATTTTAGAAATGTTTTCAAATGTATTAAAAAGGAAAAGCTAAAATTCAGACCCTTTGCTCTGAGATCTGAAATCACTGAGATGTTTCTACACCTTGATTGGAGTCCACCTTTTGTAAATTCAGTTGATTGGACATGATTTAGAAAGACACAGCCCTGACTATATAAGGTCTCCCAGTTGACAATGCATATCAAAGGAAAAACTGAGCCATGAGGAGAAAATAACTGTCTGTAGAACCCAGAGAAAATATTATATAGAGGCACAGATCTGTACAAGGTTACAAAAAATGTCTGTTGCACAGAAAGTTCCAAGATAAGTAATTAGGGGAAAAGGACTTTAGTAAGAGAGTTAACCAAGAACCCAATGATCACTCTGGCTGAGCTCCAAAAATCCTGTTTGCAGATGAAACTTCCAGAAGGTCAGCCATCACTGCAGCACTCCACCAATTTAGGCATTATGGCAGCGACCAGAAAGAAGCCTTTCCACAGTAAAACATACATGAAAGTTTGCAAAAAAGCGCATAAGGGACATCACAGACTGTGATAGACAGAATCATATTAAACTAAGATTGAACTTTTTGGCCTCAATTTTAAGCAAATAAATACTACATGTAGCAGCACATTGCTTTATGCACAAAGATATATGCAGACACCGGAAATATGGGCCCCAGAAGGATCATGTCTATTAGCTTCAATTCCCTTCTAAAGAGGCTTGGTAGATGAACCCACACAATAGCTGACATTTTTATGTACAGTAAGCATAGCAGTATTATAATTCAGAATAATTCATGTTTGCAATGTTTGCATATATCTTTGTGTACAGAGTGCTGCCACAAGAAGTGTTTGAGTCTAAAGGTAAGTCCACATATTATCTGACTGCTACGTTGGAGGATATACAGCATATCTTTCAGAATTTCATAGCAGCAAAATATTCACTAAATGGTGCACATTTTGCCACAGAATTTCTAGTGTAAATGCTGTGGGTTTCCTCAGATTTTATCCTTTGTATTGCAAAGGATGAAATCCACAGCAGAAATTTGCAGCATAAATTGACAAGTTATAGGAGGATTTTTGAAATCATATCCATTGTTGCTTCTGTATCGAGCTGCTGATTTTTCACATGCAGTTCCACTTCAGAAAATCTGCAGTGCATTCGCCTGGAATGGTTATACTCTGATACAACCTCTTTCACTCATGGTTGGCATGAATCCAGATGTTGAACTCCCATCATCCTAGTGATGTAACATTATTAGATGAGTGGTTACATGAAACATCATTATACAAAATGGCATCTAGAAAATCGGATAAATATTCTTATTATATATAGAGATGAGCGAGTAGTGTTCGATCGAGCTGGTATTCGATCGAATACTACGATATTCGGCACACTCGATTTCAATCGAGTATAACGGCGATGGCGCACTTAGAATTCGTTTCCCCTCCCACCTTCCCTGGCGCTCTTTTTCCACCAATCAACATGCAGGGGGGGTATGACAGGCACGCTGAGCACGCTGGCAGCGCGAAAACAGCGTCTACATGCATTGGCTGGAAAAACCATGTGACCTCGAATATTAAAAACTCAGCTCTTCCTGCTCGTACGCATATGCTGCGTGAACTTAGTCAGGGACAGAGGCTGGAGAAGGGAGAGACAGATTTTAGCTGTTGGACAGGCAGGAGCGTGAATAAAAGCCCTTATCAGGGCTACTACAGTGGACTTCAGTGATAGGTTTACTACAATATAGACTTTACAGAGAACGGCTGCTGTATTCAGGGATAGCTGCTGGAGTAGGGACAGAGAGAGGCATTAGTGGTGTATTAGGTGCTCTGCTACATACCAAACTATATTTGGCACTACTGCTGTGTACCTTGAAATATACAATATCTAGGCCTTTTAATTGGCAACTGTACTGTGCGTTCTCTTGCTAAATAATTTCACATACCTGCTGTAAATACCCACCGTCTGTTCAGTTAGTACACGGCTGTGTACTTTGAAATATACAATATCTAGGCATTTTAATAGGCCACTGTACTGTGCGTTCTCTTGCTAAATTATCTCACATACCTGGTGTAAATACCCACCGTCTGTTCAGTTACTACACGGCTGTGTACTTTGAAATATACAATATCTAGGCATTTTAATAGGCCACTGTACTGTGCGTTCTCTTGTTAAATTATCTCACATACCTGGTGTAAATACCCACCGTCTGTTCAGTTACTACACGGCTTTGTACTTTGAAATATACAATATCTAGGCCATTTAATAGGCCACTGTACTGTGCGTTCTCTTGTTAAATTATCTCACATACCTGGTGTAAATACCCACCGTCTGTTCAGTTACTACACGGCTTTGTACTTTGAAATATACAATATCTAGGCCATTTAATAGGCCACTGTACTGTGCGTTTTCTTGTTAAATTATCTCACATACCTGGTGTACATACCCACCGTCTGTTCAGTTACTACACGGCTTTGTACTTTGAAATATACAATATCTAGGCATTTTAATAGGCCACTGTACTGTGCGTTCTCTTGCTAAATTATCTCACATACCTGGTGTAAATACCCACCGTCTGTTCAGTTACTACACGGCTTTGTACTTTGAAATATACAATATCTAGGCCATTTAATAGGCCACTGTACTGTGCGTTTTCTTGTTAAATTATCTCACATACCTGGTGTACATACCCACCGTCTGTTCAGTTACTACACGGCTGTGTACTTTGAAATATACAATATCTAGGCATTTTAATAGGCCACTGTACTGTGCGTTCTCTTGTTAAATTATCTCACATACCTGGTGTAAATACCCACCGTCTGTTCAGTTACTACACGGCTTTGTACTTTGAAATATACAATATCTAGGCCATTTAATAGGCCACTGTACTGTGCGTTCTCTTGCTAAATTATCTCACATACCTGGTGTAAATACCCACCGTCTGTTCAGTTACTACATGGCTTTGTACTTTGAAATATACAATATCTAGGCCATTTAATAGGCCACTGTACTGTGCGTTTTCTTGTTAAATTATCTCACATACCTGGTGTACATACCCACCGTCTGTTCAGTTACTACACGGCTGTGTACTTTGAAATATACAATATCTAGGCATTTTAATAGGCCACTGTACTGTGCGTTCTCTTGTTAAATTATCTCACATACCTGGTGTAAATACCCACCGTCTGTTCAGTTACTACACGGCTTTGTACTTTGAAATATACAATATCTAGGCCATTTAATAGGCCACTGTACTGTGCGTTCTCTTGTTAAATTATCTCACATACCTGGTGTAAATACCCACCGTCTGTTCAGTTACTACACGGCTTTGTACTTTGAAATATACAATATCTAGGCCATTTAATAGGCCACTGTACTGTGCGTTTTCTTGTTAAATTATCTCACATACCTGGTGTACATACCCACCGTCTGTTCAGTTACTACACGGCTTTGTACTTTGAAATATACAATATCTAGGCATTTTAATAGGCCACTGTACTGTGCGTTCTCTTGCTAAATTATCTCACATACCTGGTGTAAATACCCACCGTCTGTTCAGTTACTACACGGCTTTGTACTTTGAAATATACAATATCTAGGCCATTTAATAGGCCACTGTACTGTGCGTTTTCTTGTTAAATTATCTCACATACCTGGTGTACATACCCACCGTCTGTTCAGTTACTACACGGCTGTGTACTTTGAAATATACAATATCTAGGCATTTTAATAGGCCACTGTACTGTGCGTTCTCTTGTTAAATTATCTCACATACCTGGTGTAAATACCCACCGTCTGTTTCAGTTACTACACGGCTGTGTACTTTGAAATATACAATATCTAGGCATTTTAATAGGCCACTGTACTGTGCGTTCTCTTGTTAAATTATCTCACATACCTGGTGTAAATACCCACCGTCTGTTCAGTTACTACACGGCTTTGTACTTTGAAATATACAATATCTAGGCCATTTAATAGGCCACTGTACTGTGCGTTCTCTTGTTAAATTATCTCACATACCTGGTGTAAATACCCACCGTCTGTTCAGTTACTACACGGCTTTGTACTTTGAAATATACAATATCTAGGCCATTTAATAGGCCACTGTACTGTGCGTTTTCTTGTTAAATTATCTCACATACCTGGTGTACATACCCACCGTCTGTTCAGTTACTACACGGCTTTGTACTTTGAAATATACAATATCTAGGCATTTTAATAGGCCACTGTACTGTGCGTTCTCTTGCTAAATTATCTCACATACCTGGTGTAAATACCCACCGTCTGTTCAGTTACTACATGGCTTTGTACTTTGAAATATACAATATCTAGGCCATTTAATAGGCCACTGTACTGTGCGTTTTCTTGTTAAATTATCTCACATACCTGGTGTACATACCCACCGTCTGTTCAGTTACTACACGGCTGTGTACTTTGAAATATACAATATCTAGGCATTTTAATAGGCCACTGTACTGTGCGTTCTCTTGTTAAATTATCTCACATACCTGGTGTAAATACCCACCGTCTGTTCAGTTACTACACGGCTTTGTACTTTGAAATATACAATATCTAGGCCATTTAATAGGCCACTGTACTGTGCGTTCTCTTGTTAAATTATCTCACATACCTGGTGTAAATACCCACCGTCTGTTCAGTTACTACACGGCTTTGTACTTTGAAATATACAATATCTAGGCCATTTAATAGGCCACTGTACTGTGCGTTTTCTTGTTAAATTATCTCACATACCTGGTGTACATACCCACCGTCTGTTCAGTTACTACACGGCTTTGTACTTTGAAATATACAATATCTAGGCATTTTAATAGGCCACTGTACTGTGCGTTCTCTTGCTAAATTATCTCACATACCTGGTGTAAATACCCACCGTCTGTTCAGTTACTACACGGCTTTGTACTTTGAAATATACAATATCTAGGCCATTTAATAGGCCACTGTACTGTGCGTTTTCTTGTTAAATTATCTCACATACCTGGTGTACATACCCACCGTCTGTTCAGTTACTACACGGCTTGTGTACTTTGAAATATACAATATCTAGGCATTTTAATAGGCCACTGTACTGTGCGTTCTCTTGTTAAATTATCTCACATACCTGGTGTAAATACCCACCGTCTGTTCAGTTAGTACACGGCTGTGTACTTTGAAATATACAATATCTAGGCCTTTTAATAGGCCACTGTACTGTGCGTTCTCTTGCTAAAGTATTTCACATACCTAATTATATACCCAAATATTGTATTTGCAACAAAAAAAAAATAAAATGCGGAGGGGGGCTAGCGGAATAGGACGTGGACGTGGACGAGGACGGGGGCGCGGAAATGCTGTTGGGGGCCTTGTTGAAGCCAGTGGGGATACAATGTGTGCTGGTGAGGATCAGCCAGGATCCCGCTCATCCAGAATCCCTGCCTTTATGGGACAGTTAAGCAGGGGGCGGGTTACACCGCTGTTGAGGCCTGAGCAGGTTGAACAGGTGGTGCAATGGATAGCCGATAGCGCTTCCACACAGTTGTCCACCAGCCAGTCATCCACACAGTCTCACTCTGACCCTCCTTCCTCCACACCTGGCCAACAGAGTCATCCCACCCTTGACCCCTCCCAGGAGCTCTTTTCGGGTCCTTTTTCAGATGTGCCGGAAGAATCCCAGGAGCTAGCAGAGGAATTTGTTTGTAGTGATGCCCAAACACTGGAGTTTTCGCCATCTCCTGCTGATGTGGACCCTGAGCCAGCATCTGTTATCATGAGCGATGATGATGATGAGACGCAGTTGCCATCAAGGGAGGCTGTTGGAATGTCCAGTGGGCAGGAGGAGGAGCAGAGTGAGGAAGTGGAAGAGGAGCTGGTGGATGACGAAATGACCGACCCCACTTGGCCAGGGGTGATGTCCAGCGAGGAAAGCAGTGGAGAGGTGGTGGTCTGCGCAGCACCGAAAAGGCAGCAAGAGGCAGAGGGATGTCCACAGGCAGAGGGATGTCCACAGGCAGAGGGATGTCCACAGGCAGAGGGATGGCCACAGGCAGAGGGATGGCCACAGGCAGAGGGATGGCCACAGGCAGAGGACAGTTCAGACAGAGAAGTGAGGCCACAGCCAGCAGGGCCGAAGCTGTTCCCGCCAGCGGCCAGTCGCGCGAAGCTCCCCATCGAGGCCTCGTACTTCTGTGGTGTGGAGATATTTTAATGTTTGTGCGGATGACAAACTGAGCGCGGTTTGCACACTCTGCCACTCAAAACTGAGTAGGGGCTCTGAGAAGAGCAATCTGACCACCTCAGGCATGCGGCGTCACTTGGAATTCAAGCACTGGGCTGAGTGGGAGAGAGCAAACGCAATACAAACTGCGCCCGGTCTTGCTGCCACTGCCTCTTCCCCTTTGTTGTGTGCTGCCACTGCGGTCCAGACCTCCAGCCAGGACACCTCCACATCTGCCTCTGCCTCTGCTACTTTGGGGCCTTCTCCTTCAGCCTCCCTTCCCCCGCCCCTTCCCCCGCCTCTTCGCCTGCACCTTCACACTCCTCGTCCCAACAACTGTCCATCTCGCAGGCGTTCGACCGCAGGCGGAAGTACGCCTCGAGTCACCCCCAAGCCCAAGCCTTAAACTGCCACATCTCCAAACTGCTGGCCCTGGAGATGTTGCCGTTTAGGCTTGTGGAGACGCAGGCCTTCCGCGACCTGATGGCGGCTGCCGCACCTCGCTATTCCGTCCCTAGCCGCCACTACTTTTCCCGGAGTGCCGTCCCCGCCCTGCACCAGCACGTGTCGCGTAACATCAGGCGGGCCCTGAGGTACGCAGTCAGCGCAAAGGTCCACTTGACCACCGACTCATGGACAAGCGCTTGCGGCCAGGGACGATACATTTCTCTGACGGCACACTGGGTGAATGTAGTGGAGGCGGGGACGGGGTCGCAAACAGAGACGGCCTACCTACCACCCCCGCCCAAGATTGCCAGCATGGGTTCTGATAAACCCCCCCCTCCTCCTCCTCCTCCTCCTCCTCCTCCTGTGCCTTAACATCTCCCTCAGCCGCTAGCTGGAAGCGTTGCAGCACTGGCGCGGGGAGACGTCAGCAGGCGGTGCTAAAGCTCATCAGCTTGGGCGACAGGAAGCACAGCGCCCCAGAGGTGAGGGACGCCATATTGCAGCAGACGGAGATGTGGCTGTCGCCGCTGCAGCTAGGACCAGGCATGGTCGTGTGCGATAACGGCCGTAACCTGGTGGCGGCTCTGGAGCTTGCCGAACTCAATCACGTACCATGCCTGGCCCACGTTTTTAATCTGGTAGTCCAAAAATTTCTGAAGACTTACCCCAACCTGGCAGAGCTACTGGTGAAAGTGCGGCGCTTGTGCGCTCACTTTCGGAAGTCAACTGTAGCTGCTGCTAGCTTAAAAAAACTCCAGCAACGCCTCCATTTGCCTCAACATCGGCTGTTGTGCGACCTGCCGACTCGCTGGAATTCCACCTATTCCATGTTGGCCAGGGTGTGTGAGCAGCAGAGAGCATTGATGGAGTACCAGATTAATAATCCACGCGTGCCTCCAACTCAGCTCCCTCAGTTTGCCAACCACGAGTGGCCATGGATGGCAGACATATGCGATGTACTGCGTATCTTTGAGGAGTCCACCAAGAAGGTCAGCAGCGAGGACGCTATAGTGAGCGTAACCATTCCGCTCCTAGGCGTCCTTAAAGAATCGCTCATCGCAATAAGGGAGAACGCATTGCACGCAGAGGAGACGGGGGTAGGAGGAGACGCAACGGAGCTACACAGTCAGACCACACTTTTGTCTGCTTCACGGTGGCAGTTGCAGGAGGAGGAGGATGAGGAGGAGGAGGACGACGTGGAGGTGGCTGTGGAAGAGGAGGAGGATGCTGGCGGCGAGGGTAGCAGTCAGGCTGTGTGCGTCCCATTGGTTCAGCGCGGATGGGGCGGAGAGGAGGCGGAAGAGGAAGAGGAGGAAATGGCAAGTGATCCTTCTGGTGGGGGCAGTGAGGTCATGCCTATTCAGAGTCTGGCACACATGGCTGACTTCATGCTGGGCTGCTTTTCCCGGGACACACGTGTTGTCCGGATAGTGGAGAACAAACTGTACTGGGTCTTCGCACTCCTGGACCCCCGGTATAAAGATAACGTCTCCTCTTTTATTCCGGTAGAGGAGAGGACGAATCGATTGCTGGAATACCAGAGGGAACTCGTGCAGAACATGATGGAGATTTTCCCACCCACCATCGCTGGCGCAGAGAGGAGAGGGTCTCCCAGAGTCCCACAACATCCATCAGGCCCACAGCCACCAGGGGAACACTCTCCAAGGTGTGGGACACGTTCATGGCACCCCCTCGTGCAACTTCCATCACTGCGGGGCCCGCTATCAGCAGGAGGGACAAGTATCGGCGGATGTTGCGGGAGTACCTGGCAGACCGTAACCCTGTCCTCCCCGATCCCTCGGCGTCCTACACTTACTGGGTCTCCAAGTTGGACACGTGGCTGGAACTGTCCCTGTACGCCTTGGAGGTGCTTGCCTGCCCTGCCGCCAGCGTGCTATCAGAAAGGGTGTTCAGCGCAGCCGGGGGCATTATAACCGATAAGCGCAGCCGCCTGTCAACCGACAGTGCGGACAGGCTGACGCTAATCAAAATGAAACAGCAAGTGGATTGACCCGGACTTTGCTTCTCCAACCGTGGAAAGCAGCCAAAAGTGAAGTGCCATGTGTATGAAGTGCCATTTCCTCCTCCACCTCCTCCTCCTCCTCCTTAACCGCCGTAGAATTGCTCCATAAAAAAAAATATATATATATTTATGGCTCTCCTCTTGGGCCTCCACATAATTTTTAAGAGGTCTCACCTCTTGGGCCTCCACATAATTTTTAAGAGGTCTCACCTCTTGGGCCTACTCATAATTTTTAACCGGTCTCACCTCTTGGGTCTCCACAAAATGTTTAACAGGTCTCACCTATTGGGCCTTCCACATAATTTTTAACGGGTCTCACCTCTTGGGTCTCCACAAAATGTTTAACAGGTCTCACCTCTTGGGCCTCCACAAAATGTTTAACAGGTCTCACCTATTGGGCCTCCACATAATTTTTAACGGGTCTCACCTCTTGGGTCTCCACAAAATGTTTAACAGGTCCTCACCTATTGGGGCCTCCACATAATTTTTAAGAGGTCTCACCTCTTGGGCCTACTCATAATTTTTAACCGGTCTCACCTCTTGGGTCTCCACAAAATGTTTAACAGGTTCACCTATTGGGCCTCCACATAATTTTTAACGGGTCTCACCTCTTGGGTCTCCACAAAATGTTTAACAGGTCTCACCTCTTGGGCCTCCACAAAAATGTTAACAGGTCTCACTCTTGGGCCTCCACATAATTTTTAACAGGTCTCACCTCTTGGGCCTCCACAAAATGTTTTAACAGGTCTCACCTCTTGGGCCTCCACAAAATGTTTAACAGGTCTCACCTATTGGGCCTCCACATAATTTTTAAGAGGTCTCACCTCTTGGGCCTACTCATAATTTTTAACCGGTCTCACCTCTTGGGTCTCCACAAAATGTTTAACAGGTCTCACCTATTGGGCCTCCACATAATTTTTAACGGTCTCACCTCTTGGGTCTCCACAAAATGTTTAACAGGTCTCACCTAATTGGGCCTCCACATAATGTTTAAGAGGTCTCACCTCTTGGGCCTACTCATAATTTTTAACCGGTCTCAACCTCTTGGGTCTCCACAAAATGTTTAACAGGTCTCACCTATTGGGCCTCCACAAAATGTTTAACAGGTCTCACCTCTTGGGCCTCCACATAATTTTTAACGGGTCTCACCTCTTGGGTCTCCACAAAATGTTTAACAGGTCTCACCTCTTGGGCCTCCACATAATTTTTAACGGGTCTCACCTCTTGGGTCTCCACAAAATGTTTAACAGGTCTCACCTCTTGGGCCTCCACAAAATGTTTAACAGGTCTCACCTCTTGGGCATCCACATAATTTTTAACGGGTCTCACCTCTTGGGTCTCCACAAAATGTTTAACAGGTCTCACCTATTGGGCCTCCACATAATTTTTAACGGGTCTCACCTCTTGGGTCTCCACAAAATGTTTAACAGGTCTCACCTATTGGGCCTCCACATAATTTTTAAACAGGTCTCACCTTTTGGCCTCCACAAAAGGTTTAAGAGGTTAACAGTGGAAAGCAGCCAAAAGTGAAGTGCCATCTGTATGAAGTGCCATTTCCTCCTCCACCTCCTCCTCCTCCTCCTCCTTAACCGCCGTAGAATTGCTCCGTAAATAAGAAAAATGTATATATTTATGGCTCACCTCTTGGGCCTCCACAAAATTTTTAACAGGTCTCACCTCTTGGGCATCCACATAATTATACTATAAAATATTAGGCCTTATAATTGGCAACTGTACTGTGCGTTCTCTTGCAAAATTCTTTAAATACCTGGTGTTAATACCCACCGTCTGAAAAGTTAGTACACGGCTGTGTACCTTGAACTCTAAAATATTAGGCCTTATAATTGGCAAATGTACTGTGCGTTCTCTTGCAAAATTATTTCACGGCTGTGAAGGCAAAATATTGTAACCAAAAAAAAATAAAATGCGGAGGGGGGCTAGCGGAATAGGACGTGGACGAGGACGGGGGCGCGGAAATGCTGTTGGGGGCCATAGTTGCTGGTTGAATTATCTGAGGTAAATGATTCTCCTTTAGACGACGCTTTCCCTTTGCATCGTTCTGCGATTAAACCATAAATAACTCTCTGCATATTTATACCAAATGCACCCAGTACGAAAAAAGTCATAGAAAGTTTCCAAACAGAGACTGGAAAACATCAGTAAGTTGAAAAAAACTGTTCGCTTAAAAAAAAAAAAAAGTTAAAAATAAAATTGGCAGTTGATAGTATCGAGCTATTGTCACAGAGAGACGCGATTACAACACCTTCATTTACATTCAGTACATGTCTCAAGGCATTGGGAGAATGAAAACAGGCCACGGCTGGAGTATGAAATGTACCACCGCTTTGTACTGTCCGATACTGACCCGGTCCAGGGTGATGTCCAGCGAGGAAAGCAGTGGAGAGGTGGTGGTCTGCGCAGCACCGAAAAAGGCAGCAAGAGGCAGAGGGATGTCCACAGGCAGAGGAATGTCCACAGGCAGAGGGATGTCCACAGGCAGAGGCATGTCCACAGGCAGAGGGATGTCCACAGGCAGAGGGATGTCCACAGGCAGAGGGATGTCCACAGGCAGAGGACAGTTCAGACAGAGAAGTGAGGCCACAGCCAGCAGGGCCGAGCGTAACCATCCCGCTCCTATGCGTCCTTAAAGAATCCCTCATCGCAATAAGGGAGAACGCATTGCACACAGAGGAGACGGGGGCAGGAGGAGACGCAACGGAGCTACACAGTCAGACCACACTTTTGTCTGCTTCACGGTGGCAGTTGCAGGAGGAGGAGGATGAGGAGGAGGAGGACGACGTGGAGGTGGCTGTGGAAGAGGAGGAGGATGCTGGCGGCGAGGGTAGCAGTCAGGCTGTGCGCGTCCCATTGGTTCAGCGCGGATGGGGCGGAGAGGAGGCGGAAGAGGAAGAGGAGGAAATGGCAAGTGATCCTTCTGGTGGGGGCAGTGACGTCATACCTATTCAGAGTCTGGCACACATGGCTGACTTCATGCTGGGCTGCTTTTCCCGGGACACACGTGTTGTCCGGATAGTGGAGAACAAACTGTACTGGGTCTTCGCAATCCAAGTTGGACACGTGGCTGGAACTGTCCCTGTACGCCTTGGAGGTGCTTGCCTGCCCTGCCGCCAGCGTGCTATCAGAAAGGGTGTTCCGCGCTGCCGGGGGCATTATCACCGATAAGCGCAGCCGCCTGTCAACCGACAGTGCCGACAGGCTGACGCTAATCAAATGAACAGCAAGTGGATTGACCCGGACTTTGCTTCTCCAACAGTGGAAAGCAGCCAAAAGTGAAGTGCCATGTGTATGAAGTGCCATTTCCTCCTCCACCTCCTCCTCCTCCTCCTCCTTAACCGCCGTAGAATTGGTCCGTAAATCAGAAAAATTTTTATATTTATGGCTCACCTCTTGGGCCTCCACAAAATGTTTAAGAGGTCTCACCTCTTGGGCCTCCACATAATTTTTAAGAGGTCTCACCTCTTGGGCCTGCGCAAAATGTTTACGAGGTCTCACCTCTTGGGCCTCCACATAATTTTTAAGAGGTCTCCCCTCTTGGGCCTCCACATAATTTTTAATACGTCTCACCTCTTGGGCCTCCACAAAATGTTTAACAGGTCTCACCTCTTGGGCCTCCACATTAATTTTTAACGGGTCTCCCCTCTTGGGCCTCCACATAATTTTTAATACGTCTCACCTCTTGGGCCTCCACAAAATCTTTAACAGGTCTCCCCTCTTGGGCCTCCACATAATTTTTAATACGTCTCACCTCTTGGGCCCACAAAATCTTTAACAGGTCTCACCTCTTGGGCCTCCACATAATTTTAAGAGGTCTCACCTCTTGGGCCTCCACAAAATGTTTAAGAGGTCTCACCTCTTGGGCCTCCACATAATTTTTAAGAGGTCTCACCTCTTGGGCCTCCACATAATTTTTAAGAGGTCTCACCTCTTGGGCTCCACAAAATCTTTAACAGGTCTCCCCTCTTGGGCCTCCACATAATTTTTAATACGTCTCACCTCTTGGGCCTCCACAAAATCTTTAACAGGTCTCACCTCTTGGGCCTCCACATAATTTTTAAGAGGTCTCACCTCTTGGGCCTCCACATAATTTTTAAGAGGTCTCAACCTCTTGGGCCTCCACATAATTTTTAAGAGGTCTCACCTCTTGGGCCTCCACATAATTTTTAACGGTCTCCCCTCTTGGGCCTCCACAAATTTTTAATACGTCTCACCTCTTGGCCTCCACAAAATCTTTAACAGGTTCTCCCCTCTTGGGCCTCCACATAATTTTTAATAAGTCTCACCTCTTGGGCCTCCACAAAATCTTTAACAGGTCTCACCTTTGGGCCTCCACATAATTTTTAAGAGTCTCACCTCTTGGGCCTCCACAAAATGTTTAAGAGGTCTCACCTCTTGGGCCTCCACATAATTTTTAAGAGGTCTCACCTCTTGGGCCTCCACATAATTTTTAAGAGGTCTCACCTCTTGGGCCTCCACAAAATCTTTAAACAGGTCTCCCCTCTTGGGCCTCCACATAATTTTTAATACGTCTCACCTCTTGGGCCTCCACAAAATCTTTAACAGGTCTCACCTCTTGGGCCTCCACATAATTTTTAAGAGGTCTCACCTCTTGGGCCTCCACACATAATTTTTAAGAGGTCTCACCTCTTGGGCCTCCACATAATTTTTAAGAGGTCTCACCTCTTGGGCCTCCACATAATTTTTAACGGGTCTCCCCTCTTGGGCCTCCACATAATTTTTAATAGGTCTCACCTCTTGGGCCTCCACAAAATTTTAACAGGTCTCACCTCTTGGGCCTCCACATAATTTTTAAGAGGTCTCACCTCTTGGGCCTCCACATAATTTTTAAGAGGTGTCACCTCTTGGGCCGCCACAAAATTTTCCATGAGCCTCTGGCCAGCCCACGGCCTCTTCCTGCCTTTTGCGGTCCTACGCATCCCTCAACATCCCCACTGCTTTACCTGCTAGACATGACACTGGGCCAGGTCGGGTCACTGACATCTCAAGCGCCAACAATTTGGGCATTTTAAGGCTTCTGCATGTGTTTGAGTTGTTTTTTACATTTTAAAGAAGACATGTCTGACCACATCTCACACACACACACAATGACAATTAG
>ONZH01022885.1:0-30184 GCA_900303285.1 Rhinella marina | reverse complement strand
TGTGTGTATATATACCCTGTATATGGCCTGTATATGTGTGTGTGTATATATACCCTGTATCATATACCCTGTATATGTGTGTTGTGTATATATACCCACCCTGTATATGTGTGTGTATATATACCTGTATATGTTTATGTGTGTATATATACCTGTAATAGTGTGTGTGTGTATATACCCTGTATATATAATACCCCTGTATATGTGTGTGTGTGTATATATACCCTGCTGGTGTGTGTGTATACAAACCCTGTATCTGTGTGTGTATGTATGTGTATATATATATATATATATATATATATATATATATATATATATAACAGGAGAAGGGGATAATTACATGATTGTATAGTGTAGGTAGTAGGGCTGAAATAATTACTTCGCTCTGTGGTCTCCGCCGGCCGCAGCAGTTAACATGTAATACTTACATCTCCTGTAGAACGCCTCTGTACAGGCCCAGCTTCTTTCATGGTCCCTGCGCTGCACTTTGACCCGACGTCACACTGCGTCATGACGCAGTGTGTACGTCAGAAACACTGTGCAGCGCGGGACATGAAAGAGCCGGGCCGTGTACGGAGGCGCTTCTACAGGAGATGTAAGTATTACATGTTAACTTGGTGGGAGAGGGGTGGCAGCTGCATGGGGGGGATGGCAAAGCTGGTGGGAGTGGTGGGTGGGAAAGGTGGCAAAGCTGGGGGGGATGGCATGGGGGTGGCAACTGGGGGGGGCAATGGCGGGGGATGGCAAAGCTGTGGCACTGGGGGGGATGGCAAGCTGCTGGGGGGTGGGTGGAATGGCAAAGCTGTGGCACTGGGGGGGATGGCAAACTGTGGCACTGGTGGCACTGGGGGGGGGGCAAAGCTGGTGGCAAAGCTGGTGGCACATGGGGGGGCAAACCTGGTGGCACCGGGGGGGCAGAGCCTGGGTTGGCACTGGGGGGGGGGGGGCAAAGCTGGTGGCACTGGGGGGGGGGCAAAGGCTGGGAGGCACTGGGAGGGGGGGGCAAGCCTGGAGGCGACTTAGGGGGGGGGGTCAGGGCCTGGAGGCACTGGGTGGTCAGGCTGGAGGCACTGGGGGGCAAGCTGGAGGCCCTAGGAGGCAAATTGGTGGCACTGGGGGCGCAAGCTGGAGGCACTGGGAGGCGCACTGGGGGCATACTGGGGAGCAAGCTGGAGGCCCTGGGGGGCAAACTGGAAGCACCTGGTGGCCCTGGGAGGCAAGATGGTGGAACTGGGGGCACTGGAGAGGCAAAGCTGGTGGTATCTTATGGCAATGGGGGGGCACCTGAAGGCCACTTGGGAGCAAGCTGGTGGCACTGGAGGCAAGCAGGGAGGCACCTGGTGGAAACTGGGGGGTAAACTGGAGGCACTGGGGGGCAAACTGGAGGCAAAGGGGCCTGATGGCACAGGGGAGCTGATGGCATTGGGGTAACTTATGACATATAGGACTGATGGCACGGGGGAGGTCTGCTGACTTAGAAAGGTATACGTTCTTTTAATTAGCTATTTCTTATTAGAGTACTCGATTAATCGTTGGATTAATCGGTAGATTACTTGATTACTAAAATAATCGTTTACTGCAGCCCTAGTAGGTAGTCATGGACACAGTGATACCAAATATGTAGAGGAGATTTTATTTTTGCTATTTTTTTTTATTGAACATCCTTTTAGGAAAAAAATGTGTATAGTTTTAAATTGGATTTTTTTTCCTTTTTATTTAACTGCTTCATGACCGGGTGTGATTTCTGGTTTTTGCTTTTTTTTTTTCTTTTACTCCCAGCCTTCCCAAAGGCATAACTTTTTTCCTACATTTTAATACTAAAAAAAAAATTTTCTTTGCATCACCATATTCTAACTCCCATAACTTTTATTTGTAAGTGTACGTAGCTGTGTGAGTGGTCATTTTTTGTTGGGAGATCTGTACTTTCCTTTGGTACAATTTGTGGTGTGTCTGACTTTTTAATCACTTTTTATTCAGTTTTTGTGGAAGGTGAAACAACCAAAAATACATAGAAACACCATTTTGACTTTTTACCGTTTCGTGTTTGCTGTATGGGATAAATATTTTTTATATTTTTATAAGATAGACATTGTGTTTATTTTAATTTTGGAGAAAGTGGGTTGATTTTATATGTATATAAAATGGTGTGTGTATGTGTGTGAAAATATATATATATTATTTTTAAAAAATAATAGACAGGTCCTATCCTTATCTGTGATACGGATAAGAATTAAATATGTTCTATTGTTTTGAGGTGCGGAGGCAGGGACCAAAAAGTGCTCTGTAGTGCTTCTGTGGGCTTCTGCTCCGTGCCTCTGCTCCGCACCAGTCCTGTTTGCGGTCCGCATTATGGGCACGGCCCTTACACGTTAGTGTGCATAAGCCCTAACAGATGATCTCATGATTGTTTGTATAAGACTAAATGTACATATGTGAGTTCAGTGTAAGGAACTTGGGGTATGTCACAGTGTTATTCAGCAGACTCCAGGTCTCACAGAGACACGTAGCCTATAAATCATTCTGAGGGCCTATTCACACCGCCGTATATATATAGGTCTACACCCGTTCTAATACAATTTTGCAGAACAGGTACGGAGCCATTTATTTGAATGGGGCCACAAAGATGTAGACAGCACACCCGTGTACTGTCTGCATCCTTGGTTCTGTTCCATAGCCCTGCAAAAAATGATAGAACATGTCATAGTCTTGTCTGCAATTGCGGACAAGAATAGGCATTTCTATGGTAGTCCACAAATTGTGGAATGCATACGGGCCGGCATCTGTGTTTTTCAGATCCGCAAAACACTATGGTTGTCTGAATGAGCCCTAACACACTGTAAGTTTATAGCATTTAACTTGCTGTTGTGTTAAAAAAAAATTGCTAGAATAAACAAATCATGCCACCCATGGTTTTTGACCCTTTTTTTCTGTCATAGAAAAAGTGTAGCCCAGGACTACGGGATCGCGTGACCAGTGTCTCCCTCACCTTAGGTCTGAGCTACACTGTAAGTTTTTGTAGTGTGACTAATTGATTTTAACTATTGAATGAAAGCAGCAGAGCAGTTCACAAGATTGCATTCATTTGGACTACAGCTATAGTTAAAATCAATCATTTGCGTTACAAAAAGTTGCAGTGTAATTATAGCTGATGGTGTCTTATTGGGACATACTGCAACACGACAGTCACACAAAAATCCATCTTGGATGGATTTTTTGAGTATATCCTATGTCACATGATAGAATTAGATACACAGCTCAGCAGACAGTATCTCACATGATAGGATTAGATACACAGCTCAGCAGACGGTATCTCACATGATAGGATTAGATACACAGCTCAGCAGACGGTATCTCACATGATAGGATTAGATACACAGCTCAGCAGACAGTATCTCACATAATAGGATTAGATACACAGCTCAGCAGACAGTATCTCACATGATAGGATTAGATACACAGCTCAGCAGACAGTATCACACAGGATAGGATTAGATACACAGCTCAGCAGACAGTATCTCACATGATAGGATTAGATACACAGCTCATGAGACGGTATCTCACATGATAGGATTAGATACACAGCTCAGTAGACAGTATCTCACATGATTGGATTAGATAAACAGCTCAGCAGACGGTATCTCACATGATAGGATTAGATACACAGCTCAGCAGACGGTATCTCACATGATAGGATTAGATACACAGGATTAGATACACAGCTCAGCAGACGGTATCTCACATGATAGGATTAGATACACAGCTCAGCAGACGGTAACACACGTGATATTGTTAGATACACAGCTCAGCAGTTTCACACATGATGGGATTAGTTACAACAGCCCAGTACACCAATATCAACATGATAGGATTAGATCCAGTGATTCAACAAACAGTATCACATATAAAATTAGATACACAGCTCAGATTAGTTACACAGGATGCACAAATACTAGGTTTAGATACACCAGAACTATTGTGATTGATAATGTGCTAATGTATCTGATCCCATGATTTTTGAGACAGTAATTTTTATTCAGTGTCCCGGCCTATAATGTGTAAGCCTGTGTATCTAAGCCTGTCGAGGGTGATACTGTAGCAGATACATGGCCTTTGCAGCATAGCATTATACATTGTAGGCTTAGGTACACAGAATAAATAGCACTGCCTCAAATACAGGAGACTAGCAGCATAATATCACACATAATAGGGCCACTTATCCAATATATGTAAGCCTATCTGAGTTATCATGCGGTTATATACAGGGACATCTGTGAGCGGTGACACTGATAGGAGGCTCTGACTGCTATGACACAGAGCTCACAGGATTGGGGGGCGGAGCTTGTATGCACACAGCACGCTGAGCTGCCAGTCACAAGATGGCCGCTCCCAGGAGCTGTTTTCTCTCATAACATAATGGCTGAATTTACTATTGTTATGCTTCCAAAGGTATCTTTTTGTGTGTTTAATTATTTGTACCTCTTCCCTACTGTGATGTAACTTAGTATACTCCATGGTGACAGGGTCTCTTTAAAGGGTGTCTGTCACTAGATTTGTACCTATGTAACTGGCTAACCTGTTACATGTACACTTGGCAGCTAAAGGCATCTGTGTTGGTCTCATGTTCATATGTGCCCGCATTACTGAAAAAATGATGTTTTAATAGGAGCCACGGGAGAGTTGCCATTACACCTAGAGGCTCTGCTCTCACTGCAACTGCAGTGCCCTCTGCACTATGATTGACAGGGAAGGTGTAATGAAGTTTATAGCTGCCAAGTGCACATGCAACAGGTCACCCAGTTTTATAGGTACAAACTAGAGATGAGCGAATCTATTCGCCGCTTCGTAGATTCGTATCGAATCCTCCGTTTTTGCTACTCCGAAGCGAATCCTGATTTTGTCAGATTCACTTCGTATTATTCGTAAATGTTCTTAAACTTTTGAACGCTAACGCTACCTACGCTAAGTACCCAGCGTACGTATTCTTCTTGACCCAGCCCCTTGAAGCGGGGAAAATGACGATACGCCCCCTGAAGAGCGGGAAAGTGAAGATACACCCCCCCTCAGAAGCAGAAAAACCAGCTCTGCCCACCGGGAACTAACTATTTGCACGTATAGGGAGTGAAGACTCCTCCCTCATTACTCCGCCCTCCTCTCCAGTTCAAGCCAGTGGTGAACAAGATCCAGAGTCAGACCACAGCAAACAGCATGGCGAAAGAACTGCGACCCAAGTGGGGAAAGATGGTCTTTGGGGATGAGTACCCCGAACCACCGCCCTCTCCAGAGATCAGAGCGGCACAACTGTGCAAGAGAGTATCGCCGGCTCCTGAGTCCATATTCGCCTTGCCGGCTGGTGTGGCTGCTGCGGCGGAGACGGCTGGAGCGTCCACTTCGCTGCCCAGGAGGAGAACAACACCTTCCACCTTCCATTCGGAAGAACCCAATTGTGCCAGCATCGTGATGGCCCACGCCCAGACCCTATGGGACTACAAGAATGCAGTGGAGGACTGGGTCATTCAAGTACTGGACCATCCAAGGCTGGGAGACCCTACACTGGAGTGGCAAAAGGGAACCATCCTGTAGTTTTCTGGGGAGCGAGGCTCTGGCTTCCTGGCGGATGACGAGGACGGCAAGGAGTACTTTGTGGGCCGCAGGTCAGTGAAACGGCCGTACCTGCCCCAAGCCCATCACAGCTTATACGTGGGGGATCAGGTGGAATACACCCCATGGCATCCCTGAAAGGCCTCTTTGCTACTGGGGTTACCATATTACCTAAACCCCTGCTCCCTGCATCACCACCTGAAGTTCGGTCGAAGGAACCACCAGGCGAAGTACCGATGCACTGCCTTCAGGAGTCACCAGGTGGCACCCTCCATTTCAGGGAGAAGCCACAGCCGGAGCCTCTGATCCCTGGACTGCCAGTGCCACCACCATCACAGTCCTTGGGTCAGCTGATGACTTCATCATTTACGTTTCAGTCCACGGCAATCCACGAGTACCAACTACCCTGGAAGATGAAGCCAGTAGCAGCCAGGGGAGCTGGGACTTCTTCCCTGGGTACAACCTTGCCTCCCCCTGCTGTCCCGGCAGTAGAATCTGGAAAAGTCGCAAGTGGATGCAGCGCTCACCAGTGCGACCACCTTCTGGAAGAAAAGGGCAGTGGAGTTCCACCACGCAGCGAGCTTGGCCTACAGGAGGCAGGAGCGTCCTCTGATGTCATTCAGCAGTAGCTCAAGCGAGGAGGACTTCAGGTCCCTCATCTGAGGAACCCAACTACTGGCTGATTTAAAGGACACCTCAGGAGGACCTAAGGGAGCCACACCATGGACTGCGCCTGACGGGTGAGAACTAGTTGGCACTTGTTTTGTTTAGTTTGTATTGCTCCCTGTTTGTCTCTCACCCAGATGGACATGGCTTGTCAGGACCCCCCCCCCATTCTGCAGAAAATTCCCAGTTGCGCTTAAGCGCCTTTTCCCCCCTTCTCAGGTTATTTGGGAGCCCCTTTGCAAAGAGGGTTCTCTATTTGCTGCTATTTTATATTATCCATGTGGATTACGCATTACCTGTTGGGATTACAAAATTACCTCACGTGGATTACAATTGAATTTTGGACTGTGTTCCAGTGTTTTATCATGCCAAGTAGCCACGAGAAGAGACTCAAACGTATATCTGAGCCTTTTATGCTTGCAAATGTGAAATTGCACTAAAATGTTTGCATAATGGTCTTTGCTGTATTTTAGCAATAATGTTTTTACAGGTTCAGCAACGTTCAAGCACTTTAGCCCATTGTGTGTATTCTTTTTCAGGTACTGCAATGTGTCCTATTATGCACTTAGCTGGATTGCTAGCTCCTTACTTTTCTACCTCATATGGACTGTCTCTAAAGACTGTACGCTGC
This sequence comes from Rhinella marina, assembly GCA_900303285.1. Classification (NCBI taxonomy): domain Eukaryota; kingdom Metazoa; phylum Chordata; class Amphibia; order Anura; family Bufonidae; genus Rhinella; species Rhinella marina. The sequence goes on along the minus strand of ONZH01022885.1, from coordinate 23,289 downwards.
AGTCTAGCCTCGTGCGTATGACGCAATCGCGAGTCAATAGTACGCTAAGGATTCGTACGCACTTTGTACGCTAATGCTTACGTATTGCATACTTTTAACAAAACTGACTATATGTTCGTAATTTGTGTAGGAATGTTCGCAAAACAACAATTATTTTTTAAGGCAAATTCGACTGAATAAATTCGTATTAAGAACGAATCTTGTCAGAAATTCGTAGATTATTCGCCGAAGCGAATTTTGGATGATTCGCTCATCTCTAGTACAAATCTACTTACAGATGCCCTTTAATTACAAAAAAATAATAAATTGGTACTAACATTGGCTTTAAATCAGTAATAAAAATGTTGTCCATAAATTGCATTCACAGTGATATTTTTAGTGCCTCTCACAAACATACAATGACTGTAACCATTTTCTATACATTAAACTAGTGTACACCCAGTCAGTGTAGATGGAGAACTAACACACATAGCACAGATTATAATTTGAGACCCCTTTGGGATTGTTTAGGTACGGGAAAGGGCTACTGGCTGCTGGCCATGTCTCAAGCCTGTAAAAATTAACTATAGTTTATCTGATAGTCGTTAATGATACATATTACAAACCTTCTTTGGTCCCCCCAGGAAGAAGCAACTGTGAAACAGTGTTGGGGCTGTGGGAGCCATTGTGGTCTGTATTTATGCATATTCTATGCACTTTGGTATCCTGATAATTCCACACATTCTCCTACCTTTATTTGAGAATGGATCTATTTAAGATTTTTTGTAGTGTTTAACCATTAAATAATAAAAATGACTATATGTTTTAGAACTTTGGTGTAATTTTTTTTAAGAAGTTACTTAAAGGGGTTCTCCGGGAGTTAAGAAAATGAAAATACCTAAATATTACTTTATTATAAATATATTCCCAAACACCTTTCATTAGATATAATGGCTCGTTTTGTCTGGGGAGTAATCATTAGGATAAATAAAATGGCCGCTGTCCTATTACCACACACAAAACCTGTCCTAATCACACAGCAGGACAAGTAACTTTGCAACACTGAGGTAAAGAGCTGCCTCATCCTCCTCTCTGCTCTGCTTGTCAGTGGTTATGATCCTGAATACTTTAGCTGAAGGAATGGAGCTCATGAGGAGACATGAAGTACAGAGAGGATGGACAGGACAGACAGAGATTCAGCTAAAGCTCATATTAAACTGTATTCAGGATCATAACCCCTGACAGCAGAGAGGAGGATGAGGCAGCTCTTTGCCTCAGTGTTGTGAAGTAACTTGTCCTCCTGTGTGATTAGGACCGGTTTTGTGTGTACCGTACTAATAGGACAGCGGTCATTTTATTTCTCCTAATGATTGCTCCCTAGAAGAATAATGAAAGGTATTTGGGAATATATTTATAATAAAGTATTATTTAAGTTTTTTCTTAATTCCCAGACAACCCCTTTAAGTTTATAACGACAACACCCTGCTATATTAGTGTTGGTTGGAAGCCCTCCATATACAGGTGTAATTTCTCAGGCCTGTAAAAATACACTACAGTTTATCTGATAGTTGTAAATGATACTTATTACAAACCTTAAAATGTAGGGTTCATGTGATAACTTCTATTTCAGCATAAAAGCTAAACTACAACAATACTCTACTTATGAAAATGTGTTGTACAATAATTGCTAAAATTGTAGCAATTTATATCTTGTTGGAGGCCAAGATCTTGTGCTCTTCTGCTCTCTATACATGTGTGCAGAGGCATCAAAGGAGAATTAAATTACGATAATAATGTTTACAAAAGTATATGGCATCATTTCTGCTTGTAAAACAGCACTTCAGAAAATTCATGTTAAATGATTATATGTTGTTATATCATATACGTTTTCCCTCTTTCTAGGCTGTAGAGGTTAAACAGGTTATAGCAGGAGCTAAAGGGGTCTATTCCATTTAGGGTCAACAGTATCCCTAAGGATGATTGAAACAAAAATCATTAGACAATGTATGACATTATGTAATTAATACAGGTATATATTATTATATTTTATCATACTGCATTTACTTCAGTGATCTGGAGCAGTGGCATTGAGAAGAATGAGATATGAAGCCATGCACCATTGGTTTCCATGTTTTATGCAATATACTTGTATATAGAGATGAGCGAATCTATTCGCCGCTTCGTAGATTCAATGTAAATCTTGGAAATTTTTTACACCGAAGCGAATCCGAATATTTTCAGATTCGCTTCGGAAGATTCTTCTGAAATCTTTGTACGCTAACGCTAGGTACGCAACATATAATTTGTAGGCTAGTGCTACGCATCTGATAATTTGTACGCTAATGCGCACATATTCAGTTAAGAAGAGTACTTTTACTGTATATTCGTTCTTTGTGCGGGCCTAGACAATAATACGCTAAAGCTTCGTACGCACTTTGTACACTTAGGCGTAAGTATTCGCGGGAATGTTTGCAGAACACGACAGAATAACAAATGATTTGTACGTAGCTTCAACCGAATAGCTTCATATTAAGTACGAATCTTTTTTAAAAATTTGACGAACATTCGGCGAAGCGAATTTTGGATGATTCGCTCATCTCTACTTGTATACAGAAATAACTGCCAGAGGGAAATCAAAGCTATTGTTTAATGGCTGGGCCACATTTATCCAACTGCAGAGACTGTACAGTCATGGCCAAAAGTTTTGAGAATGATACAAATATTAATTTTTACAAAGTCTACTGCTTCAGTTTTTATAATGGCAATTTGCATATACTCCAGAATGTTATAAAGAGTGATCAGCTTAACAGCAATTATTTGCAAAGTCAATATTTGCCTAGAAAATTAACTTTATCCCCCAAAACACATTTCAACATCATTGCAGCCCTGCCTTAAAAGGACCAGCTAACATCGTTTCAGTGATTGCTCCATTAACACAGGTGTGGGTGTTGATGAGGACAGGGCTGGAGATCAATCTGTCATGATTAAGTAAGAATGACACCACTGGACACTTTAAAAGGAGGCTGGTGCTTGGCATCATTGTTTCTCTTCTGTTAACCATGGTTATCTCTAAAGAAACACGTGCAGTCATCATTGCACTGCACAAAAATGGCCTAACAGGGAAGAGTATCACAGCTAGAAAGATTGCACCTCAGTCAACAATCTATCACATCATCAAGAACTTCAAGGAGAGAGGTTCCATTGTTGCCAAAAAGGCTCCAGGGCGCCCAAGAAAGACCAGTAAGCGTCAGGACCGTCTCTTAAAAGTGTTTCAGCTGCGGGATCGGGCTACCAGCAGTGCAGAGCTTGCTCAGGAATTGCAGCAGGCAGGTGTGAGTGCATCTGCACGCACTGTGAGGCGGAGACTCTTGGAGCAAGGCCTGGTCTCAAGGAGGGCAGCAAAGAAGCCACTTTTCTCCAGAAAAAACATCAGGGACAGACTGATATTCTGCAAAAGGTACAGGGAGTGGACTGCTGAGGACTGGGGTAAAGTCATTTTCTCTGATGAATCCCCTTTTCGATTGTTTGGGACATCTGGAAAACAGCTTATTCGGAGAAGACGAGGTGAGCGCTACCACCAGTCTTCTCTCATGCCAACTGTAAAGCATCCTGAAACCATTCATGTGTGGTGTTGCTTCTCAGCCAAGGGAATCGGCTCTCTCACAGTCTTGCCAAAAAACACAGCCATGAATAAAGAATGGTACCAGAATGTCCTCCGAGAGCAACTTCTCCCAACCGTCCAAGAGCAGTTTGGTGATCAACATTGCCTTTTCCAGCATGATGGAGCACCTTGCCATAAAGCAAAGGTGATAACTAAATGGCTCAGGGAACAAAACATAGAGATTTTGGGTCCATGGCCTGGAAACTCCCCAGATCTTAATCCCATTGATAACTTGTGGTCAATCATCAAGAGATGGGTGGACAAACAAAAACCTACAAATTCTGACAAAATGCAAGCATTGATTGTGCAAGAATGGACTGCTATCAGTCAGGATTTGGTCCAGAAGTTGATTGAGAGCATGCCAGGGAGAATTGCAGAGGTCCTGAAGAAGAAGGGTCAACACTGCAAATATTGACTTGCTGCATTAACTCATTCTAACTGTCAATATAAACTTTTGTTACTCATAATATGATTGCAATTATATTTCTGTATGTGATAAAAACATCTGACAAACACACATAAAAACCAGAGGGCAGCAGATCATGTGAAAATATAATATTTGTGTCATTCTCAAAACTTTTGGCCATGACTGTATACAAATCTAATGGAACTAATCTAATGGAATAAAAGTATGCAGATTTAGAAAAAATTGATCAACTATGAATCCGAGTAAGCCGAAGTCCAATACACACTGAAGTCACCAAATATCAAAACACAAGCGCTGCAGGTAAAGACCAATCACAGGCAACCTGTGACCTGCAGGTTGCCTGTTTAAATAGGCCTCCAAATGGGTCATGTGACGTGGCCAGCATCACATGACCCTAATTAGATATTCAAAGAATGAGCGCTGGCTAAAAACTATCAGCGCTCAAAAGGAGTCTACTGTTGGTCGCATGGCGTGGTCAGCGTCACGTGACCTTAATACATATATATAATATACTATAATATATTACTGAGCACTGGCTATATCGGCCAGCGCTCAGGGGGCCCCACCTGCTCGCTGCCAAAGGGGGTTGGGGAGGACGCGGGCCACGCATAGACTGACAGCGCGCTGGGTCCTCCCCACTCTCGTTACCACGGAGTCCGACGGCGCAGCGTCTTCCCATGACACAGCACATACAGAGGAGACAGGGAAAACAATGTCAGACGTGCCTCTACACTGACAGACGTGATGAGGTGTTACTGCTGCCTGCAGTAATACCGTATATACTGCAGACATGTGTTCTGTATCTGAATGCAACTGAATGCCAGAGGTCACATGACAGGATGTGCAAAGAATGTGCCCCTGTACAAAGAATGTGCCTGGCTCCCCTCACGCCAAATTATCAACCTAGCCTGTTCCCTCCTAACATTACATACAGCAATTCCAAATGTACAGGGTAAGGCTACTTTCACACCTGTGGCACTACAATCCAGCCACCTAATCCGGCAGAAAATGCAAGGAAACGGCAGGACACAAACCACAGCATGCAGCGGTTTGTTTCCCATCGATTCATCGCATTTTTGCCTGATTGTGGCCGGATCTCTGCCGGACCCCATTATAGTTAATGGGGCCGGCGGCCATTCTGTCTGCATCCAGCAGTGCCGGATCCAGTGAATTTCAGAAGGCTCTTCTTTGCTGGAACAGCCTGCCAGAATCATTAACGCAGATGTGAAGGTAGCCTAATACAGTGCCACATACCTCATACATCCAGTGACGTCTCAGATAAAGATGTTCTCTTTCCTCATCTTCTCCTTTCAGACCAGACCGCCATGATGATTTCTCATCCTGATGCCATGATGATTTCTTCTCTCTGCAGAGTTTCACAGACAGACATCTTAGTTTCCTACTTTTCCATCATCCTCCCACCTTCCGAACACTCCATACTGCCACCCCCAATACTGTACCTGCTGTACCCCCCAATACTATACTGCAGAAACAGTCCCCCTGCAAATACTAGTTACACACAGATACTACCGCCTTCAGTAATCATTGGCACAGAGTGCCCTAAAAAATAACTGCATCCAGGAAACAGTGTTCCCGACACTAATAGTATAAACATAATGTCCCCCAAAACAAATGATACAAAAATGCCCTGTTGTGTGGCAATAAAAAAATACCTGCTCTTAGTGCCCCCAGTAGAGCTAATGTCCCCATAGAGCCTTCATAATGCATGCCAATGCCCCTACTGTGTGCCCAAAAAACCCTCTTAGTGCCCCCAGTTGAGCCAAGGTCCCCATAATGCCGATGTGTGCCAGTATATAATGCCCCCTAGTAGATGCCCCCATAGTGCTCCTCCTCCATGTGTCAGTATATAATAGCCCCTAGTAGATGCCCCCATAGTGCTCCTCTCCCCCATGTGTGCCAGTATAATGCCCCCCTAGTAGATGTCTCCATAGTGCTCCTCTCCCCCCATGTGTGCCAGCATAATGGCCCCTAATAGATGCTCCAATAGTGCTTCTCTCCCCCATGTGGGCCAGTAAATAATGCCCCAAAGTAGATGCCCCCATAGTGCTCCTCATCCCCCATGTGTGCCAGTATAATGCCCCCTAGGAGATGTCTCCATAGTTCTCCCCCCCCATGTGTGCCAGTATAATGACCCCCTAGAAGATGCCCCATACTGGGCAACAGCGTGTGTTTATAAAAAATAAACTCACATACTTACTTCCATGATACTCTTTCAGCGATGCGAGGCAGGCCTCTTTCGACCTGTGTCCCGCGCTGTACGGCTCAGGCAGCACAATGACATCATCGTGCTGCCTGCACCGGCCGCTGATAGGCTGCAGGCACTAGGCCTGCAGCCTATCAGAGGAACGGGTAAGGAAAACACCTTTTCCCTGCCCCGCCGCTGGAGTCATCTGTATCGCTGTCCTGAGGATGGCGATACAGATGACTATGAAGATGAGCGCTTCCACAATTGAAGCACTCATCTCACTCTGCCCCGCGGGCCCCACTGCCGCACAGGGCCCCTGTGCAGCCGAACCGGCTGCACAGACGGTATGTCCACCCTGGGAGGGTCCCATGATGTCCTACAGATGCATTTTACAGGACTGAAATGGGCCGTGACATTTTTTTTTTTTTTAGCTAGAGGCTATTGTGTGAATATCATAGTCTGCAGGTAAAATTGTAAATACATGTATAGTAGAATATTTTAGAATTAGAATATTTTTTTCCAAATAGAGGGTTTATGTCAATAACAGCGTAATAATGGTTGATGACAAAATTGCCTTCATTTACAGAATTATCCCTAAAAGTTTCTGTTATCTGATATGAAAGCTCCTAATTTGGTCCAATCTTTTACAGTCACAGCAGGAAGCAATGACAAGTATTGGGTCTGGATAACTATTAGTATCCATTGAAATAAAAATTAAGGCCATTCACATCTGCATTGGAGGCTCTGTTGCAGATTTGAACAAAAATGCTGGACAAAATATCACAAGTGCTAAATATTCTATGTACAAAAAGGAATAAAAACACGGTACTAGAGTCTCAATATCGATGTAAGCCTTGTTCAGTAGCTTCTCAGATTGATTCTTGAAGATTATAGAACATAACCAGAGCTGCTTTTACCATAGCTCTAGGGCTACAGATTCTTTTCATGTGGAGGCCTGGAGACTGTGTTTAATGGATTCATTATAAAAATGTTACTATAAAACAAACACAGCTTTTGATTCCTTGCAGATATGAAAGCTAGACGTGTTTGCAGCGGTCCAGAAGCTAATCTGTATCTGCTATGTACAAAGATAGGCCATTACAATATGCTGACAGCAGGCAAGTTAGAACTTAGGCCCCAAAAAATACATTTCTAAGTCTGACAAGTGGCAACAAATACTGACAAGTACATAAAACCCTACTGTTAGGGTATGCTGAGAGTTGTAGTTTCCAATAAACTGAGGAATTGCAGGTTTTAGACTACATCTACATGGGATCTCAAAATACTAAATTAAAAAATTGCACCATGTACCATCTTTTCATACAGTAGGTAAATGAAATATTGTTGCTCTCTCTTATATGTGATGGCTAACCTCCAGCACTCCAGCTGTGGTGAAACTCTCAGCATGCTCCATTCATTTCTATGGAGTTCTGAGAACAGCCAAACAAGTGTGAATCTTGGGAGCTGTAGTTTTACCACAGCTGGAGTGCTGGAGATTAGCCATCACAACTCTAGGGTATGGTTATAAAGGTTACCTTTGCAGTCTGCATCACTTTTACCTATGCCACAAGATATCTGTTTCTGTACATATAGCATCAAGGGCAGTGGCACAATTTTTTGTCAGATTTTCAGAAAGTAATTGGAGCTCATTTATCAAGACCGGCTTGTACGCCGTCTTGATATCCCACTGAGCCGCAGGAGGATGCTCTTAATTTATGTCGAGGCGCACAACTCATCATAAATTAAGTGTATCCTCCGGCAGTTCATGCGCCTAGATAGAAATCAATGCCAGCTCATAGCTGGTGCACATTTCAGTAATGATTTATAAATGATAATAATGAGCGGTAGGTGACAGCCCCTCACACTCACTGCCCCCAAGCCCCATTTTCAGAAAGTGGCACGGGCAGTGTAGAAACGGCACTTGTGCCTAAAAGTCAGAGACTCATGGTTTACAGCCTTTCTTACATAAATTTCTGGCTTGGAGTACATGAACCCCATTGTGATATAAGTCATATTAGAAAAAGATAATTCAAGGGAATCTTTCACCAAGAAATTCTATATGATCTACAGTATTATAATATTCTAAATGATTATGTTCTGATATATACAGTACTTTAGCTATCAGATAAGCAGGAAAAACTGTAAAGGAGTTTTCAGTGCTTAGATAGCACTATTCTGAGGATTGATACCATCATTCAATATGGTGAAGAAAATAAATCTTGAATGTACAGTAAAATAACCCTTCAATAAAACCATCATATTACTGTTTTGCGATGATGATTATCATATTTTTGAACACCTTTGTTTTCTTCTTTTTTTCTTTTTCTTTTCTTTATTCTTTTTCTGATTTCTTTTCTTTAATTAAAGGGGTTGTCCAGCCAATATATTTTCTTATTTTATAAGGTAGGGACCTGGGGAGCTCCAGTGCAGGTAAGGAGGGGGATCAGTGGATAATACTTATTTAGATTTTTTATGAAAAAAAAGATTGGCCAGACAACCTCTTTAACCTATTGTGCAGTATATTTTCATATAACAGTATCTTTTTGTCTCTTCCTATGTGCAGGTTATACATAATAGTCATTTAATATTATTCACTATTAAATCATTTATACCAGCTCTCTGTACATATGAAAATACAGAGAAAATCCAAGTTATTGCTTTCATGCATTTTCCCTTGACTAAAAAATAATGAATGTGCCATGAATTGTAAGGCTGCTTCTATACGTTTTAGAAAGCTTCACAACCAAAAACAAATATGCAACTAATGTGCAACTTCCCGTCATGCAATCATTTTAGAGCTGCAATTTGGGTGTAAAAAATTGCTTAAGAAAAATGTGCAGAGTAAGGATGCTTTCAAAAATAGAAGTGTCAATAGTTTATATTTATAAATTAACCAAATGCAAAATGAATGAACAAGAGAAATCTAAATCAGATCAATATTTGGTGTGACCTCCTTTTGTCTTTAACTGGTTAAGGACCCTGGATGAGAATGCTCATCCTAAATAGCAGGTACTTAGAGCCCCAAGACGAGCATTCTCATCCTGGGGTCCTTCCTTGCCCCCATGCACGATGCCCCCATTAGAAGGAGAGTCAGTAACAGCCGGATCCCTGCTGCATCCACCAGCATCGGTGATTAACCCTTCATATGCCGCGGTCAGCGCTGACCGCGGCATATGGGAGGTTTGTGCTCCCTTGGGGCCCGGCAGCTACGTAGGCCTATAAAGCCCAGCCCCCAGGCTGGGTCTCATGGGCAAACTATCAGTGTATTACAGTGTGTAATACACTGATAGTCAATGCAGTACAATACAGATGTATTGTGCTGCATTGAAACATAACATAACATAACAACTTTGGACATAAGTACAAAGTAGAAAAAATAGTAAAATAAAAGTGTTTTTAACAATAAAAAATAATAAAGTTTCAATTAAAAAAAAGCCTTTTTCCCATAAAAAGTGACATATAAAATTGTAAAAAAATAGAAAAAAAAACAGACATATTAGGTATCGTCGCATGCGTAAAAACCTGCTCTATAAAAATATCACATGATCCACCCCGTCTGGTCAACAATTTATGTAAAAAATAAAAAAATAAAAACTGTGCTAAAAAAAAAGGCCACTTTTTGTCACCTTGCATCTCAAAAAGTGTAATACCAAGCGATCAAAAAGTCATATCTACCCAAAAATAATACCAATCAAACTGTAATCTCATCCCTCAAAAAATGAGACCCTACCTAAGACAATCGGCTAAAAAATAAAAAAGATATGGCTCTCAGAAAATGGAGACATAAAAACATAATTTTTTTGTTTCAAAAATGATTTTATTGTTTAAAACCAAAACATATTCTAAAAAACATACATATTAGGTATTGCCGCATCCGTAGCAACCTGCTATATAAAAATATCACATGAGCTAACCCGTCCAGTGAACACCGTAAAAAAATAAAAATAAAAACTGAGCCAAAAAAGCCATTTTTTATCACCTTACATATCAAAGTGTAGCACCAAGCTATAAAAAACTCATATGTATTCAAAAATAATACCAATCAAACCGTCAGCTCATCCCGCAAAAAATGAGACCCTGCTTAAGACAATCGGGCAAAAAATAAAAAAGATATGGCTCTCAGAAAATAGAGACATAAAAACATAATTTTTTTTGTTTCAAAAATTATTTTGTTTAAAACCAAAATATATTTTAAAAAAACAGACATGTTAGGTATCGCTACGTCCATAACAACCTTCTCTATAAAAATATCACATAAACTAACCAGTCCATAAAAAAAATAAAATAAAAACCGTGCCAAAAAATACATTTTTTTTGTCACCATGCATCACAAAAAGTGTAATACCAAATGATTAAAAAGTAGTATGTACCTAAAAATAGTACCAATCAAACTGTCCTCTCACCCTGTAAAAAATGAGACCCTACCTAAGACAATCGCTCAAAAAATAAGAAAGATATGGCTTTCAGAAAATGGAGACATAAAAACATGATTGTTTTTGTTTCAAAAATGTCTTTACTGTGTAAAAGCAAAATAAATATTAAAAAATAGACAAATTAGGCATTGCCACGTCCGTAACAACCTGCTTTATAAAAATATTGCATTATTTTTCCCGTCAGGTGAAAACCGTAAAAAAAAAATCAATTTTTTGTCGCCATATATCGCAAAAGGTGTAATACCAAATGATCAAAAAGTGGTATATACCCCAAAATAGTACCAATCAAACTGTCAATACATGCCGCAAAAAATGAGACCCTACATAAGATGATTGAAAAATAAAAGTAATATACCTTTTAGAAAAAGGAGACAAACAAACATGATTTATTTCAAAAATGATTTATTATGTAAAACTGAAACAAAAGAAAAATAAAAGTAGACATATTTGATATCGTCACTTCCATAACAATCTGCTCCATAAAATAGCACATGATCTAACCTGTCAGGTGAAGACAGTAAAACAAAAACAAAAAAACTGTGCCAGAACAGCCATTTTTTTTGCTACCTTGCCTCACAAAAAGTGTACTATAGAGCAATCAAAAGTCATATATACCACAAAATAGTACCAATAAAAGTGTCAACTTATTCTATAATTTACAAAATGGGGTCACTTTTTTGGAGTTTCTACTCTAGGGGTGTATCTTTAAATGTCATATGGCAGCTTAAAATTATCCCAGTGAAATCTGTCCTCCAAAAACCATATGACGCTCCTTTCCTTCTGCGCCATGCCGTGTGCCTTTACAGCAGTTTATGACCACATATGGGGTGTTTCTGTAAACAGCAGAATCGGGGTAATAAATATTGAGCTTTATTTGTCTGTTAACCCTTGATGTGTTACAGGAAAAAATGAATTAAAATGGAAAATTGTAATCAGAGGTAAATTTATGTCTCATTTTAGTGTAAGACCATATACTGTATAATAGATATATGGTATATGTGTATATATATTAATTCATTAGTATGGTCTCTGTGTATCCTGTCAGACTCTGCAACAGTGTGGGAGACAAGTGACCTCTGTGACCCTGACTGAGAAAATGTAGACTAAAGGTCTGTCTACCACCATCTGGGAATGATCAGCGGCTGGTGGCTTAACATAAATATTCTCCTATTTCTCGAGAAACGATAATTAGTAGCATATCAGTTACTCGGAGTAAGGATGAATATATTGTCAGACTCTGTTTTCCCAGATGGGGGGGGCATCAATATTCTCCAAGATATTGGGATGTAATGTAAATCCACTCTTTATAGTTACCAGAAGGAGATGTGGTCACACGCTCGCCCCCCACCACTCCTCCCTCTTCCAAGGGAGGGGGTCTACACTGAATAAAGGTCCCCCTCAGAACAATTCATGCAGCCTCATCCTGGGACAACAACCATGCTGGTTCGTTTGTGTCCAGGAAGAAATTGCTGATTCGTCACTATCCTTACCTAGGCTGCATTTGAAGCAGACGGGGGCTCCCTAGGTTTAATCATCATTTCCATATTTACACCAAGCTAAGTATAATAAACTTTACTATTTTATTTTTAATCAATTTGTTTGTGTCTGGGTCATCAGTATACCGTAATTATCATAAAGCAATAACTCATTTGCATACATTTGCATACATTTGGTGTCAGAAGTGGGATGTAATTACTGTATACTGACCCTTGCATAATTATTATGTTAAAGTATTATCGTTAAGGCCTAGTTACTAATATTGAGTTAGTTGTGTATGTTTGTGCCTAGTACCTGATTATCTGTTGGAGGTTGGGCTATAACATAGGTTCAGATAGAAGGTTAGATATTGTGACTAGGATAGAATGGCATTTTCATTGTTTAAAGGGGGAAAGAATCAGCGCATGGGTCCATCAGCTTATTGGGTGCTTAGCTCCGGACACTGGGCCCCAATCACCCGTGAGTGCAACAGATATGTTGCTCCCCAGTGCTTGGCTGACCCCTGTCAAGCAGCTGTGGGTTTGGAGTTGTCCCGGTATAACCCTTCTGAGCAAAAAGCGGCAGCAAGTGAGGGATGGATTTGCGTGCAGGCTCTTCAGGAGGAGACAGTGAAGCGAGAGGCAATTGAAGAGGAGCTGCTGCAGGCAGCTACTGAGCAATTGGCGCTTTTGCGGACCTGTATGAGGGACATTGAGAAGCATAATGGGGAATTGAGTAATCAGTTTTCCCATTATGTAGTCCGTACTGTGCAAAAACGCAGACGGAAAAAACAGGGACCACTCCCAGGTGACAGAAGTGCTTTTAGAGGAAGAACTCTAATTCAGCAAGATGAATGGGATGCTGTGGGTGAGTGGTCAGGATTGTCATCATCAGATGAGATAGAAATAGAAGAGGAAGAAGTGCGTCCCATTGTAACAACAAAATCAAAAAGAGAGGTTACACAGAGAGCTTCAGCTTCTGGGGATCAGAATTATGTAGAGGAGACCTGTACTTATACCGCAGGAGAGCTCACTGAGCTGGGAAATAAGTACAAGCCGAGAACAAAGAGAAGGAAAAAGATGTGAAAAATGCAAAGGAGTTGTTTCAAGAGATAAAAGAGCCCAAGTGTCTCCCATCAGAAAGGCACTTGTGTTTAGAAATAAACTGTTTAAGTTTTGTTGAACCTAATGCTATGTGGGTGTTCAAGTAGGAAAGATCTGTGACCATAGCATTAGAGGTGAGTAATGAAAGAATAAGCATTGTAACCTAGTGTGGGCCAATATGGCTAGCACTAAGAAGATATGTTGGCCATAAAGTATTGTCTGGTTGATGTGAAAGGTTGAAACTGTTTGAAGAAGGTTTGAAGTAGGTTGAGGAAAATGGACAATATTTCTATTTCAAGATGGAGGATTTCCTGAGAGAACAAAGGAAAAAAACCCATGTGGCACCCATCCCCCTTCTGTTTCAATTTCTGTTACAACCCCTTTTGTGTTTTCTGTAACTTTTAGTTCTACAAGAACCCCTCCTGTCCTCTGGAATGTGCTCCAACAGGAACACCTCCCATCGTGTGTGGTGTTTATTCTTTTCCCCCTCTAGTGCTCATGGAGATAACCCCCCCCCAGGAATTCAATCCCTTCCATATGGTGATGGTAAGGGGGGAGGGTGGGGGCTGGTAATGGATCTGCAGACACAAAAATTTAGTAGCACATGTATTATCTGTAAACTGTCTGCTAATAACTTTTCTAAATTGAATATCCCCCAACTAGTCTGCTGTTTGTTGAAGTTTCAGGAAAGCTGGATGAATCCTTGAGAGATAAGAGTCAGGAAGGGGGGGGGGCTGATAGCTATGGTGGGCTGAGGCAAGAATTTGTAAGTGACTTAAGGTTTAGAAATGTTCCTTTGTTGTTGCTGCAGATTGGTTATATATCTGACACAGAAGAGTAAAGATCAATTAATAACTTTTCTTTTTCTCTTCCTAGCAGCTTATAAATGTGCAAGAGCCAAGACAATAGTTATGTGCCCAGTGGGGGGTGCTTGTGTGTCTTTCCAATAACAATGTGTTGTAGTAGTGAACAAAGACAATGGTATTAATTACCAGCAATTGATTCACTTAATGTATGTTTCTTTGTTATTCCCCCAACAGGATGGTTTTCTGTGAGTGTATCTGTATCCAGGAAAGCTGTGTGGATGGGAGTCGACTCACTCAGTGGAATGTGAATGCATGCAGCTTGAAGTTGTAGTTGTGTTGAATGTGCTTGAAGGTGTGAAGACTGATGGATGCCCAGCAGAACTGTGTGTGAACTGGGTGTGGATATGTAGGAAATGGAAATGAAAATGTGTATGGAGTATAATGCGCATTGGGGATTTTTATTTTCTTTCTTGGGATATTTTTTGGTACCAAATGTTTTTGATTGAGCTCCACATTTTTTCCTTATTGAATTCAATGAAACGTTTCCAATGGGCCCTTTATGTGTTCATGTCTGTATTGTCAGATCTGTTTGTTTCAATGTTTGTGGTTACTTGTTATATGTTAACTGTACTCTTAACATCAGAGATCTGTCCTCATGGACAGTTGAGACCAGACTAATAGAAAGGGGAAGGAGCACACAGTCCGACCAGAAGGGGTGGACTTAAATGATTTGAGGGGAAGGACGGGGGGATGTCCCAGACACAACGACATCCTTTGTGCCCACCCCCTCTTCCCCCATAACCGACAAGTCCTGTGTTGATTCAAGGGAAACAAAACAGTCCATTCATTTCCACATCCAGGAAAGCTGGGTACTTCTACAAGATGTTCAAAATACACAAAATAACACATTAAGTTAACACCAAACAGCATTGGGTATCTCAAGAAGGGTCATGAATAAACTGAAATTGATGGGGTTGTGTTTTATTTGGTCTAGAAGGTTTTACACTGCAAAGACTAATATCCATGCATTGCTATTGTTTAATGTGCAGTACTGTGTGTACTTAAGATCAAGTTTAGAATTTCAGAAAAGTTTATTTTCTTTGGCAGAGGACTACTGTGGTATCATTGGTAAGAGTTATTTACATACAGTGTTGGACTGACAAAAGTTCTAAGGACATTTGTTTTATTTGATCCATTTGATGCAGAGGTGGAGAGGAAACCACCTTATCAACGGCTTTTTCTAATATGAACTGAGTTTTTGAATTGACATTTCCTTGATTGTGTGGAACTGTTCAGTACATCTTTCCTGTGTGCAGCTAAAAAGAGCCAGGACTGGCAACCTCAGAAAGTCCAAGGGCTGCTACGTCAAGTCAACAGGGTGTGGTAAGAGACAGTATTCAGTGACCTGACTGTCACCCAGCAAGAAAAGGCTTCAACCACTGGTCTGCTATGCTGATGCAATGATCTGCAGACCAGTGAGGGGGGGAGGTCCTTGTGTCAAAGCTCCTCCCACAGACAAGGTAATGGACTGTCTATCACCCACTGATAAGAGGCTCTAAGATCTGCACTGACATCTACACATGCTACCCCTTCACATACATAAGGAGGGGTCATAGACCGAACTTTGTAACAACAAACTTCAAGAAATGGACATTTGACTTTCTACCAGAGACTTTGTTATCCAAGAAGATCAGAAGTGAAGAAGACCTCAGTGAGATACTTCTTGTTAGTCCAACACACAGTTTTTATTTTTTGTTTCCAATGGTCCTGTAGTTTTCTGTCAAATGATTAGGCTATACATATAGAATGGGTTCTGTACGAAGTAATTGTGAGAATTGTAATATATTGCTGTGTACGTATTATTTTTGTATGTATGTAGTAGGAATACTGTACTAGCTTTTTCTTTGAGAATTGTTTACACTAAAATGAGCCAGGGGTGGAGTGTAATCAGAGGTAAATTTATGTCTCATTTTAGTGTAAGACCATATACTGTATAATAGATATATGGTATATGTGTATATATATTAATTCATTAGTATGGTCTCTGTGTATCCTGTCAGACTCTGCAACAGTGTGGGAGACAAGTGACCTCTGTGACCCTGACTGAGAAAATGTAGACTAAAGGTCTGTCTACCACCATCTGGGAATGATCAGCGGCTGGTGGCTTAACATAAATATTCTCCTATTTCTCGAGAAACGATAATTAGTAGCATATCAGTTACTCGGAGTAAGGATGAATATATTGTCAGACTCTGTTTTCCCAGATGGGGGGGGCATCAATATTCTCCAAGATATTGGGATGTAATGTAAATCCACTCTTTATAGTTACCAGAAGGAGATGTGGTCACACGCTCGCCCCCCACCACTCCTCCCTCTTCCAAGGGAGGGGGTCTACACTGAATAAAGTTCCCCCTCAGAACAATTCATGCAGCCTCATCTGGAACAACAACTGTGGTTCGTTCGTGTCCAGAAAGAAATTGCTGATTTGTCACTATCCTTACCTAGGCTGCATTTGAAGCAGACGGGGGCTCCCTAGGTTTAATCATCATTTCCATATTTACACCAAGCTAAGTATAATAAACTTTACTATTTTATTTTTAATCAATTTGTTTGTGTCTGGGTCATCAGTATACCGTAATTATCATAAAGCAATAACTCATTTGCATACATTTGCATACAAAAATCTGCCAAAAAAGTTAAATTTAAAAATGTCATCTCCTTTTTCCTTTAATTCTTGTTGGAACGCCTAAAGGGTTAACAAAGTTTGCAAAATCAGTTTTGAATAACTTCAGGGGTGTAGTTTCTACAATGGGGTTATTTATGGGTGGTTTCCACTATCTAAGCCCCACAGTGACTTCATAACTGAAGTGGTCCTTAAAAAAATGGGTTTCGGAAATTTTCTTAAAAATGTAAAAATTTGCTTCTAAAATTCTAAGCCTTATAAGATCCTAAAAAATATAATTACATTTACAAAATGATGCAAACATGAAAGTGGACATATGGAAATGTAAAGTAATAGCTCTTTTATGATGTATCACTATCTCCCTTAAAAGCAGATAAATTAAAATTTTGAAAATTGCAAATTTTTCCAAATTTTCGGTAACTTTTGCATTTTTTAATAAATAAAGGTAAATTATATAAACTAAAATTTTCCATTATCATGAAGTACAATGTGTCATGAGAAAACAATCTCAGAATCGCTTGGTTAAGTAAAAGCGTTCCAAAGTTATTACCACATAAAGTGATACATGTGAAGTTTCCAAAAAATGGCCTGGTCCTTAAGGTGAAAAATAGCAAGGTCCTTAAGGGGTTAAATAAACATCAATTCTTCTTGGTAAACTCGCACACAGGTTTTGAAAGAATTCAGTAGGAAGGTTGTTCCATACTGTACATCTTGGAGAACTAACCACAGTTCTTCTGTGGATGTAGGCTTGCTCAAATCCTTCTGCCTCTTCATGTAATCCCAGACAGACTCAATGATGTTGAGATCAGAGCCATGTAGGGCCACATCATTATTCCCAGGACTCTTTTTCCTTCTTTACATTTAAGATGTGTAGTTCTTAATGACATTGGAAGTAGGACTCTCTGATGGTATTGCATGATGGATAATTATCTGCCCATATTTTTCAGCATTGATGATACCATTAATCCTTCACCATGTTTCACTGTTGCCTGCAGACATTAGTTTTTGTACCATTATCCAGCCCTTCTGTTACAAACAGATTTTTTAAATTTTGACTCATCAGTCCAGAGCATCTGCCATTTTTCTGCACCCCAGCACCTATGTGTTCATGCATCATTGAGTAGAAACAAAGCCAAGCGACTCAACTATGCAACAAAACATAGGAACTGAGGTACAGAAAAATGGCAGCAGGTTCTTGAGACTGATAACTGAACATTTTAAATATTTACTGTAAATGATGGCATTTTGTTTGCCAAAGGGCTGAAGAAGGGTAAACTAACATGTGTCTACAGGCAACAGTAAAGCATGGTGTAGGTTTCCTTACAAATTTGGACTGAATTTCAGCAAATATAGTTGAGGATCTGGTCAAAATTAAAGATGTCCTCAATGCTGAGAAATACAGGCAAGCACTTATCCATTGTGCAATACCATCAGGGAATTTCCTGATTGGCTAAAAATTTTCTTTGGCAGTACAACTAGCCCAAACATACAGCCAGTCTTATTACCAAAAGATTAAATCCACTGGTAAAGCTTTTATCTAGTATTTGAGTTTTATTACATCATAAACTTTTATTAAAGATTAAATAACATAACCAAATGTTAGCTCATCATTGCTTTCTCACTACTATCTTGTAGGCTAAGGCTATACATTGACATACAGTGCTGTGCAAAAGAAGAATCTATTTTCTGGTATTCTATGTAGAAGTGTCAATGATTAAAGTATTTACATTAAAAATGTAATGATATATTGTTATGATAAGCCATAAAATTCAGATCGATGGGGTCCATCCACTGGGACAAATGGACAGAGGTGACATCTGTGAAGGAGCTAGAGTGCTAAAGTGTATGAACAGCTTGAATGTCATTTTGTTATTATTGATTAGATGTATTTTGGGCTGAAATAACATTTGTTGTAATAGTTGAACACTTATTTGGCATAAATCAACCCAGCAGTGGTCAGAGAAGGGCAAGGAGAATACGTTTTCTGGTGGATTTAACACAAAAACCTCTTTCTACAGCTGCTATCAATAGCACTGTGAAACCTAGAAGCCATAAAAGCCAAATAGTACAATATTTTACCTTTTTTTTTCAAAACAGCTGTAAATCAATAAAAAATATTTAGAAGGTAGCATAGTAACATAGTTTATAAGGCTGAAAAAAAGACATCTGTCCATCCAGTTCAGCCTGTTGTCCTGCAAGTTGATCCAGAGGAAGGCAAAAAAAAAAAAACCAAAAAAACCTGTGAGGTATAAGCCAATTTTGCTCATTTTAGGTGTCTCTAGCCTTTATCTAACACTAGTGCAGGGGTCAGTAACCATTGGCACTCCAGTTGTTGTGAAACTACAATTCCTAGCATGCTCCATTCATTCCTATGAGAGTTCTGATCAGAACAGAGCAAGTATGAATGTTGGGAGTTGTACTTTCTCAATGGCTGGGGTGCTGGAGGTTGCAGATTCATGCTCTAGTGCAGGGATCTCAAACTCGTGGCCCTCCAGATGTTGCAAAACTACAACTCCCAGCATGCCCTGGTAGCCGAAGAATGTCCAGGCATGATGGGAATTGTAGTTCTGTAACAACTGGAGGGCCACTAGTTTGAGATCCCTGCTCTAGTGCATTGATTCTTAGAATTGGTAGAGGTCTTGAGGTGATGGAAGTGATACCTCAGAGATATACCTTTTATTAAAAAAAAAGCTTATGCCTATGCAGACAGTTTTGGCCTTAATAACCAAGCCCTATTTTTCAAATCTGCCATGTCTCAGTTTATGTGGTAATAACTTTGGAATGCTTTTACTTATCAAAGCCATTCTGAGATTGTTTTCTTATGACACATTTTACTCCATGACTGTGGTAAATTTGAGTTGATATGTTTTAACTCTATTTATAAAAAAAAAATTTATAAAAATGAGCAATTTTCAAAATTTGAATTTCTTTGCTTTCAAGATGGAGAGTGATACCTCATGAAATAGTCATTACTGTACATTTCCCATATGTCTTCTTTATCTTAACATCATTTTATAAATGTCATTTTATTTTTTTAGGACGATAGAAAGTTTAGAAGCAATTTTTTTTTAATCTTGAAGAAAATTTTCCGACTTTAACCCCTTCCCGCCCAATGACGTGTATACTCGTCATGGAGCACTGCTATTTAGCACTCCATGACGAGTATACACGTCATGGCAATAAACTGTCACCATGTCTGCTGACATGGTGACAGCGCTGAGACCCCGGCTGTTACTTACAGCCAGGGGTCTCAGCTAACCAGCCCGGGACCAATGGGGGCGGTCCCGGGCCAGCGATCGCTGTGATTGGCTAGTCTGTTCAGACTAGCCAATCACAGGATACGCGTGCTGGCTGCGGGACCAGATCCTCATAAAATGTGTGCAGACCCCCCCACACACACACCTTTCCCCACATTATTTTATTTTTTAATTGATTCCCCCCCTCCTCCATGTCAGGATGGTGAGCGGTATTCAGGATGGTGAGCTGGTGAAGCAGAGTGTCAGCATACAGCTGACACTCTGCTTCATACGGCCAACATCGCTGCTGGCAGCGATGTCGGCCGTTTAACCCCTTCCATGCCGCGGTCCGTAGGGACCACAGTATGGAAAGGGTTAACAGGGAGGGAGCTCCCTCCCTCTCTCATCGGGCGCTGCTCTGCTGTGGCAGCGTCTCAATGGTTACCATGGCAACCGGACGCTTTCGTCCGGCTTGCCATGGTAGAGGTAAGCCTGATCAAGCTCCTGCTAAAGGCAGGAGCCTGAACAGGCTTACTATGAATGGAAATACACTGCAGTACACTATACAGTATACTATTGGTACTCAAACTAGTACCAATCTAACCGTCACCTCTTCCCGCAAAAAATGAGCCCCTACTTGAGACAATTGCCCAAAAAATAAAAAAACTACAGCTCTCAGACAATGGAGACACTAAAACATGATTTTTTTTTTGTTTAAAAAATGATATTATTGTGTAAAACTTAAATAAATAAAAAAAACTATACATGTTAGGTATTGCCATGTCCGTAACAACCTGCTCTACAAAAATATCACATTAGTTAACCCCTCAGGTGAACACAGTAAAAAAACTAAAATAAAAACAGGGTCAAAAAAGCCATTTTTTGTCACTTTACATCACAAAAAGTGTAATACCAAGCGATCAAAAAGGCATATACCCCTCAAAATAGTTAACCCCTCAGGTGAACACAGTAAAAAATAAAAATAAAAACTGAGCCAGAACAGCCATTTTTGTTTACCTTGCCTAACAAAAAGTGTAATATAAAGTGATCAAAAATCATATGTGCCCCAAAATAGTATCAATAACACTGTCACTTTATCCCTTAGTTTCCAAAATATGGGCACTTTTTGGTTGTTTCTACTGTAGGGGTGCATCGGGGGGGCTTCAAATGGGACATGGTGTCTAAAAACTAGTCCAGCAAAATTCGCCCTCCAAAAACCATCTGGCGCACCTTTCCTTCTGCGCTTGGCCATGTACCCATACAGTAGTTTACAATCACATGTGGGGGGTTTCTGTAAATCGCAGAATCAGGGTAATAGTTTTTGAGGTTTTTTTTGCTACTAACCCTTGATGTGTTACAGGAAAAAATGGATTAAAATGGAAAATCTGCAAAAAAAAAGTGAAATGTCATCTCCATTTTCTTTTAAATCTTGTGGAATACATAAACGGTTAACAAAGTTTGTAAAATTAGTTTTGAAAACCTTGAGGGGTGTAGTTTCTAAAATGGGGTAATTTATGGTGGTTTCTATTATGTAAGCCCCACAAAGTGACTTCAGAACTGAACTGGTGCTTAAAAAAATAATTTCTTAAACATTTTAAGAATTGCATCTAAAATTCCAAGCCTTCTAACATCCCCAAAAAATAAAATTACATCTACAAAATGATGGCAACATAAAGTAGACATATGGGAAATGTAAAGTAATAACTATTTTGTGAGGGATCACTATCTGCCTTAATAGCAGAGAAATTCAAAGTTTGAAAATTACAAATTTTTCCAAATTTTCTGTAAATTTAGGATTTTTTTTATAAATAAAGGTGATTTATATTGACTCAAATTTACCACTGTCGTGGAGTACAATGTGTCACAAAAAAACAATCTTGGAATCAGTCGAATCGGTGAAAGAATCCCAAAGTTATGAATTAATAAAGTGACACATGGCAGATTTAAAAAATGTGGCTTCGGCATTAAGTGTAAAAGTAGCTTCGTCCTTAAAGGGTTATTCTCATTTTAGACAATGGGGGCATATCGCTGCGCTCATAGAAATGAATGGGAGCGCTGCGCACAAGCGTGGCCACCGCTCCCATTCATTTCTATGGAGCCGACGGAAGTAGCCGAGCCAGCGCTCGGCTATTTTTGGCGGCCCCATAGAAATGAATGGAGGGCGGCTGCACATGCGCAGTGCGCCCTCATTCAGTTCGGGGGCTACGTTCTGGATATAGGTGCGGGTCCCAGCGGTGGGACCCGCACCTATAAGACAATGGGGCCATATCCTAGCGATATGCCCCCATTGTCTAAGATGAGAATACCCCTTTAAGGGGTTAAGGACCAGTTCACTTATGAAGTCACTTTAAGGGGCTGACATAATAGACACTGATTCTTGAAACTTTAACCTTTTAAGTGATCCAGAGGAATTAAAGGAAAATGGAGAAGAGATTTAAAAATGTAATTTTTTTGTGCAGAATACAGCAAGGGTTAACAGCAAAATGAACCTCAATATTGATTACCCTGATTTTGTAGTTTACAGAAACACACCTTATGTTGTTTCAAACTTCTGTATGGGCACACGACAGGATGCAGAAGGGAAAGTGTGTAATATTGTTTTTGGAGTGTAAGTTTTGCTGGAATGGTTTTCGAGCACCACTTTGCATTTGAAGAGACCCTGAGATACCCCAACTGTGGAAACTCACAAAATGTGACTGCATTTTGTAAACTGAAATGACTCAATAAAAGTTTCAAAGAATTTAGAAACACTTGGCTGTGAAAATGAAAAATCACATTTTTTACAACAAAATGTTGCTTTAGCACAGAATATTTTATTTTCACAAGGTAACAGGAGAACATTCACCCCACAATTTGTTATGCATTTTTTTCCTGAATATGGTAACACCCCATATGTGTTCGTAGACGTCTGTTTGGGTACATGGCAGCTAGAGATGAGCGAATCAAAGCTGACGAAGTGGAATTTGTTACGAATTTCATGGAAAATTCGATTCACAGCGAATGCAAATTTCCTGGCGATTCGTAGTAACGAATCTTTTTTTTTCTTAAAATGGCCGCAAGCACATGGCATGACATGGGGGAAGGATTTCTGGGACAAAGAAGTAAACGCCCACAATGCGATCACATGCAGACATGTAGCCAATTAGCAGCCAGCCAGGTCCTGCAATGTCACATACCTATAAATAGCTTTGCAACGCTGGAAAGCGCCATTTGCTATTAATGTTAGACCACAGACAGACGTCAGGAGAGATAGGGCAAGTGAAAGAAAAACTAAAGAAA
>ONZH01022884.1:0-47152 GCA_900303285.1 Rhinella marina | reverse complement strand
GGACAGATTCAATTGTGTTTAGAAAGCTGATGGGCTTCCGTCAGCAACTGTGTGTATAGACCCCATGGCCTTTATAAAAATAGTCTGGCGATGACCCAAGGCAATTTTCAGGGACACGGTAATGGTGACCCACTTAAAATGCTGCTGACAACCTGGCGGTGAACCCCTGATTGTCTGTCTTTCAATAAGATTGCAGTGTAAAGCATGGTGGTGAGCCTCAGTAATAAGATTGCAGTGTAAAGCATGGTGGTGAGCCTCAGTATGACTTTTTAGATGGAGATTGCATGTGGTCACGTACTCCCTGGAACCCATAGTCACCCCTTCTCTGATGTGCTACCCCAGAACATTCTCTGCCCCAATTCGCAAGACCTTTTGCAGTCTCAGTGTGCTGACAGTGGGGATTTTGCCAGTGTTGTCTGAGGAGGTGGTGGACAATGGCGAGACACAGGTGTCGGGGGGTGAGGTAAGTTGTATGGGAAGCAAGTTACAGTGGGGACTCCTTGGGGGGACTTTCTCATCATGGGACAGATTCAACTTGGGTGGATCAGGCACAGGAACAGATCAATTTTAAGTGTGAGGCAACATCAGCACCACAACCGCTTGGGAGAGGCAGTGGGCAATGTGTTTAGAAAGGCTGATGGGCTTCCGTCAGCACTGTGTGTATAGAACCCCATGGCCTTTCATAAAAAAATTTGGTTACAAAGCCGCATGACTCCTTAAAAATTGTTTATAGAAAGCCGGATGACTTTCCTGAAAAATTTTTTTTTGAAAGCGCGATGACTTTTCCGAAAAAATTTTTTTTGAAAGCGCGATGACTTTCCAGAAAAATTGTTTTTAGAAAGCGCGATGACTTTCCTGAAAAATTGTTATTGGAAAGACGGATTACTTTCCTGAAAAATTGTTAGTAGAAAGCACGATGACTTTCCTGAAAAATTGTTGCATATGCAACTCAGATGAAGAGGAGGAGGAGGAGGAGGAAAGCAAGCAATTTAGGAGGTAGCCTGAGGTGGGGATGAGAACTGTGGGGATATCCATGACCTGTTCATCTTGATTAACGTGAGGATGTCGGCGTTGTCGTGGACAGGCGCGTCCGTTTGTCCGTAATGATACCCCCGGCGGCAACTAAAAACCCTTTCAGACAGTACACTTGCAGCAGGCAGGCAAGCACCTCAAGAGCGTACTGCGCACGTTCTGGCCACCTGTCCAGCTTGGCCAGCCAGTAATTATATGGCGTGGAGTTATCGGTCAGGACGTTGGTCTGGTCCGCGACATACTCCCTCACCATCTTGCGGTACTGTTCCGCCCTGCTCTGCCTGCCCTGTGGCTGTGTCGTACTGTCTTGCTGGGGTTTAAGAAACTTGGCAAAAGCATGGAATAGTGTACCCCTGCCCTTGGCGCCTACACTGACTTTCCCCCTCCTCTCCTCTCCAACTTCAGCCACTGCAGTCCGCCCCCTGTTGCTCGACTGGTCTGGAAAGGCCTGTAGCAGTTTCTGAACCAGGGCCTTGTGGTAGAAAGTGACTCGGGTGCTCCTTTCCTCCACGGGTATAAGTTGGGCAAAGTTGTCCTTGTAGCGTGGGTCAAGGAGGGTGTACACCCAATAGTCATTGGTGGACAGTATCCTCTTGACCCGGGGATCACGACAAAGACAGCCAAGCATAAAGTCTGCCATGTGCCCTACTGTGCCAACACGCAAGCCTTCAGCCTTCTCACTTAGCGGACTCTCCATCTCCTCCTCCCCCCTTCCTCCGACCCCAATTCATCCTCCTCAGCCCATACACGTTCAACAGGTAGCATGGAGTCACCCCCTGATGCATGGTGCCCAAGAGTTTCTTCCTTCTCCTCAGCCTCCTCCTCCTCCTCAGTTTCGCGCTGCGAAACTGACAACAGGGTGCTCTCAATGTCACTGTCTTCCCCCACCTCCTGTGACACTGCTGAATCCTCAGATCTTAGGTTCCTCAAGGAGTTCTGGATGAGGCACAACAGAGGGATGGTGACACTGATGATGTGTGCATCACCACTGACCATCTCTGTTGCCTCCTCAAAGGGACCTAAGACCTGGCAGATGCCAGCCATCCAAGTCCACTCCTCAGCATAGACATGAGGAAGCTGACTGGCCTGACTACCACCTCGGGGGATCAGCTGGCAGTCTACAACTGCCCTGCGTTGTTAGTACACCCTGGCTAGCATGTGTAACGTCGAATTCAAACGCGTGGGAACGTCACACACCAGCCGGTGAACAGGGAGTTGTAGCCGCCCTTGCACAGTCCTGAGGGTCGCGACATTGGTGGTGGACTTGCAAAGATGGGTGCATATGCGCCGCACCTTGGTGAGCAACTCACTTAACTGGGGGTAGGTCTTGAGGAACCGCTGGACCACCAAGTTGAGCACGTGGGCCATGCATGGAACGTGAGTCAGCCCACCAAGATGCAGAGCCGCCACCAGGTTACGCCCATTATTGCAGACCACCATTCCTGGCTGAAGGTTCAGCAGTGCCAGCCACACATTGGTCTGCCCCCTGATGCCCTGTAAGAGCTCTTCAGCCGTGTGCCTCTTATCCCCCAGGCTCAGCAGTTTCAGGACTGCCTGCTGCCGCTTCCCTACCACAGTGCTGAAACTGCTGGCCATCGAGGAAATGAGACTTGACGATTGGGGCATCACTGCCACTTTGGAGGAGGAGGAGGTGGAGGAGGAGGTGGAGGCATAATGTGCCGGAGACACACAGACGGAACTATGTCCCGCAATTCGTGGTGTGGGTAGCACATGTGGAGCCCCACGATCGGTCTCTGCCCCAGCCTCCACCAGATTGACCCAATGTGCCGTGAGGGAGATGTAATGTCCCTGGCCACCGGTACTCGTCCACGTATCTGTGGTCATGTGGACTTTTCCACAAACCGCGTTTTTGAGAGCGTGGGTGATGTTCTCAGACACATTCCGGTGCTGGGCGGGGACGGCACATCGGGCAAAATAGTGTCGGCTGGGGACAGAGTAACGGGGGGCTGCCACCTCCATAAGGTTGCGGAAGGATTCTGTCTCCACAAGCCTGTACGGCAACATTTCCAAACTAATCAGCTTGGCGATGTGCACATTTAGAGCTTGCGCATGGGGGTGGGTGGCTGCGTACTTGCGCTTGCGTTCAAATGTCTGCGGTAGAGACAGTTGAACGCCGCACTGGGACACATGAGTGGAGGAGAGAGAGGGAGATGGAGCTGGAGGGGTCCTTTCGGGGCTGGAGGCTGCAACGTCCTGGCTTGGACGAGACACAGTTGCTGGACTAACTGTGTCAACGTCACCAGCTGACAGAAGTGCAAACCATTTGGTGGGGTGTTTTCTCTCCAAATGTTTGCGCAGGCTACTAGTGGTCAGGTTGTTGCGTTTTGAACCCCTGCTCATTGACGTGTGGCACAGCTTGCACACCGCCAAACGAGGATCGGCCTCATCATCCTTAAAATACTCCCAAACTAAGGAGTGGCGCATAGTATGGGCTGGAGCGTGACCTCTAGGAGCACTTGGGGAAGTAGTGACTCGGCCCTGGCTTCTCCCTCATTGCAGCCCTCTGGCTCTCTCAACAGCTTGTGGTGCTGATGTCGTCTCACAGTCTGAACCACTGACTCCAGTTGCCCCATCCACCCAAGTAGGATCTGTCCCATCATCATCCCCCAGGTTTTCCTCTGACTCCACAGTGACGTCCCTGACAACTACCTCCGACAACAGTGTCTCGTCGTCATCTTCCACCACCTCCTCAGACGCCACTGCTAACTCCCCACTCTATAACCCAGAGACAGCAAAAGGTCCTGAGAATCAGGGCATAGCAGCTCGTCCACTGGCACATCAGGGAAGTGGTGGCTGAAGAGTTCCATGGATAAATTTTGTCCGTGGGACATACCCCTAGAGGGTTCTGGCTGGGGAGAAGGAGGGCGAGTTGGAGGACAGACACCCTGGCTCAGAGAAGTCGACTGGCTGGATGAGGGGGCAGACGAAACGTGGCTGGACATGCTATCTGCAATCCACTGAACCACCTCCTGTTGTTGTTTGGGGTCTGTCAGAGTTGTAGGACGCTGCCCTACCAACTTCTGGAGTTGACCAGGCACCCTGACCTTACGTGTTTCCACTGTACCCACAGCAGCCGGCACTGTGTCACCACGCACACCACGGTCATCACCACTGACCACTGCACCACCACGATTCCCACCTTTTCCTCCACGACCACCTCTTCCACCTCTCCCAGCTCTTCCCCCTGACCCTGGGGTTCTCCATGTGCACAGTAGCAGTATTATTTTATTATTATTGTAAAGGATCAATACGGTATCTATAGACTCTGAGGTATATAGCAGGCTGATTAAATGTATTCACTAGTCACTGCACCGTGTATTACGGATCAGAGAAATTAAACGGACAATGTAGATAGATATGCAGGTACGATTATTTTCTGACCAATCCAAAAAAAGATGTACGCAGTTTGCGCAAATAAAACGGGAATCCATAGATCAATACGGTATCTATAGACTCTGAGGTATATAGCAGGCTGATGAAATGTATTCACTAGTCACTGCACCGTGTATTACGGATCAGTGAAATTAAACGGACAATGTAGATAGATATGCAGGTACAATTATTTTGTGACCAATCCAAAAAAAGATGTACGCAGTTTGCGCAAATAAAACGGGAATCCATAGATCAATACGGTATCTATAGACTCTGAGGTATATAGCAGGCTGATGAAATGTATTCACTAGTCACTGCACCGTGTATTACGGATCAGTGAAATTAAACGGACAATGTAGATAGATATGCAGGTACGATTATTTTCTGACCTATCCAAAAAAAGATGTACACAGTTTGCGCAAATATAACGGGAATCCACAGATCAATACGGAATCTATAGACTCTGAGGTATATAGCAGGCTGATGAAATGTATTCACTAGTCACTGCACCGTGTATTACGGATCAGTGAAATTAAACGGACAATGTAGATAGATATGCAGGTACAATTATTTTCAGACCTATCCAAAAAAAGATGTACACAGTTTGCGCAAATAAAACGGGAATCCACAGATCAATACGGAATCTATAGACTCTGAGGTATATAGCAGGCTGATGAAATGTATTCACTAGTCACAGCTCCGTGTTTTATGGATCAGTGAAATTAAACGGACAATGTAGATAGATATGCAGGTACGATTATTTTCAGACCTATCCAAAAAAAGATGTACGCAGTTTGCGCAAATAAAACGGGAAACCACAGATCAATATGGAATCTATAGACTCTGAGGTATATAGCAGGCTGATGAAATGTATTCACTAGTCACTGCAGCGTGTATTACGGATCAGTGAAATTAAACGGACAATGTAGATAGATATGCAGATACGATTATTTTCAGACCTATCAAAAAAAAAGATGTACGCAGTTTGCGCAAATAAAACGGGAATCCACAGATCAATATGGAATCTATAGACTCTGAGGTATATAGCAGGCTGATTGTCAGGACCGGCAGTCATTGCACCCGTTCTGCTGGAATGCCCCTGGCTTGGTGGCGAGGTGGTTGCCCGGGGTCAGGCTTTGTCCGCTATTTCGGCAGGCTCCTTCTCCAACCGGCGGTCCCTGGCTGTGGAAGCGCGTCCCAGGCAGGGGACGCGCGCAACGGTCATAAGTGCCAGGGACGTGGCTGGTGCGCACTCTCGCTCGCGGCCTGTTACTGGTCACCGGAAAACGCAAGCAATATAGTGTCTGTTTATTTTCTGTTTATTGGTGTCTCATGAGTTAAGTTTTTGTTCCTTGCTTCTCCTCCCAGTCAGCTGGTTGGGTGGGGTCTGCTAGGTATTTAAGGCCCTCTAACTTTTACCTAGCTGCCAGTGTTTGGAGTTTCCTTGCTACTACCTGGTTTGACATTCTTGCTCTGCAGTTTAGACTCTTTATGTTCTTTGACCCTTGGCGTGTTTTTGACTACTTCTCTCTGCTTGCTGATTTTGTTCCTGACGTACTCTCCTGGTTTTGACGCGGCTACCTGAATACCCATTTGGTTCTTGTTTGTCTGTCTTGTTTGTCTTCCCATCCCCCGCACTTTTGTTAGTGTATTTCCAGTCTTCTGGTTGTCGGCTCAGGGGTTAGCCTGAGCGGGCAATAGGCAGGGAAAGGGGTTGGGATTAAGCTTAGGGATCACTTACCCCTTATCTGTGTATCCCAGCCCTGACACTGATGAAATGTATTCACTAGTCACTGCACCGTGTATTACGGATCAGTGAAATTAAACGGACAATGTAGATAGATATGCAGGTACGATTATTTTCAGACCTATCCAAAAAAAGATGTACGCAGTTTGCGCAAATAAAACGGGAATCCACAGATCTATACGGTATCTGTAGACTCTGAGGTATATAGCACGCTGATGAAATGTATTCACTAGTCACTGCACAGTCATGCACAGGAATATATCTGTTTAGATATGTATAGTTTGATCTATGTGGCTGGACAAGGTGTACCAGGCACAGCTCTGCACAGAATGCAGGCTTACAGCATATACTGTATAGTTTTCTTCAGAGAATCAATTGGTTTTTAAAAGACTATTGTGGCTTCCTATTCCTACACAGAATACAGGCTTACAGTATATACTGTATACTGTTTTTCAGAGTATAAATAGTCTTTAAAAAGACTGTTGAGGCTTCCTATCCTCTCCTAACTCCAAACTGCTTGCTGCACACACTACACGAGCTAACACTGTCTCTGTCTGTCTCTTCTCCTTCCCAAAAGCACAATGAGGCTGATGCTGTAGGTCCCTACCTTATGTAAATTTAGGTCACATGTCACTGCCAGCCAATCACTGCTGGGGAGGTATAGAGGATGTTACATCACAGCAGGCGTTCCCACAGGCTTCCCTTTGATGCTGATTGGCTGAATGCGAATCCCGAATATTGCCGCTTCGGCTCGCTCATCACTACTCACCACCTACTGAGAGTATAGAAATCATCTATTTGACTACAGCTCGTAAAAAAAATAGCTCTCTGTAGATCTTTCACACATTTCAGAGCTGTACACAAAATGACTTATGCCAGTATATTACATGTTTGCAGTGTATATTCGGTGTATGTGCCATAAAAACTCTTGGTGTATAGGTCAAAAATGTCCATGGATGAGGTAAAAAGAGTGTCCTTTAGGCCTACACCAAACCAATATATATTAGTATAGCTTTTTCTGTTTATGGAATAGTGTAGTTAACTATGCTATTCAATACAGAGGTATCCAGTGCTGAGTAGCATGTATTATTTAACATGGAAGTCAATTGTGGTGTATGCCACTGTATGCCTATACAGTGGCAAATGTTTAAAGCATCTGTTAGGGGTATATGTTGGAAAATACTCTAAGTCTCCATAAGGATCTATTAAAATGAAACTGTGCACTGCCATTCAATGCCTACACTTGTTGTTATGGATCAGTGAGAATGGCGGGATCCCGGACTCTTGGGAGGGATCCACGTGGGATTATGGACATCCGCATGTTGGATCCCTAGGGGTTAATTTTTTGGAGGGAAAATTTTCCCTCCAATTCTTGGTTGCCATCTCTGGGCAGATATCCAGGGATGGCAACGTGAATTCTATTAGTGTTGCCACCGCTTCGGCAGTTTTGCCCTGGTGTGGCAACGCCAATTTTATTGGTCATCCATTTAGTCCAATCAGTAGTTGGTAAATTGGTTACTTTTAGAGATGAGCGAGTAGTGTTCGATCGAGCTGGTATTCGATCGAATACTACGCTATTCGGCGTACTCGATTTCGTTCGAGTATAACGGCGATGGCGCACTTAGAATTCGTTTCCCCTCCCACCTTCCCTGGCGCTCTTTTTCCACCAATCACTATGCAGGGGGGGTATGACAGGCTCGCTGAGCACGCTGGCAGCGCGAAAACGGCGTCTACATGGATTGGCTGGAAAAACCATGTGACCTCGAATATTAAAAACTCAGCTCTTCCTGCTCGTACGCATATGCTGCGTGAACTTAGTCAGGGACAGAGGCTGGAGAAGGGAGAGACAGGTTTTAGCTGTTGGACAGGCAGGAGCGTGATTAAAAGCCCTTATCAGGGCTACTATAGTGCAGTACAGTGATAGCTTTACTACAATATAGACTTTACAGAGAACGGCTGCTGTATTCAGGGATAGCTGCTGGAGTAGGGACAGAGAGAGGCATTAGTGGTGTATTAGGTGCTCTGCTACATACCAAACTATATTTGGCACTACTGCTGTGTACCTTGAACTATAAAATATATAGGCCTTATAATTGGCAACTGTACTGTGCGTTCTCTTGCAAACTAATTTAAATACCTGGTGTTAATACCCACCGTCTGAACAGTTAGTACACGGCTGTGTACCTTGAACTATAAAATATATAGGCCTTATAATTGGCAACTGTACTGTGCGTTCTCTTGCAAATTAATTTAAATACCTGGTGTTAATACCCACCGTCTGAACAGTTAGTACACGGCTGTGTACCTTGAACTATAAAATATATAGGCCTTATAATTGGCAACTGTACTGTGCGTTCTCTTGCAAACTAATTTAAATACCTGGTGTTAATACCCACCGTCTGAACAGTTAGTACACGGCTGTGTACCTTGAACTATAAAATATATAGGCCTTATAATTGGCAACTGTACTGTGCGTTCTCTTGCAAAATAATTTAAATACCTGGTGTTAATACCCACCGTCTGAACAGTTAGTACACGGCTGTGTACCTTGAACTATAAAATATATAGGCCTTATAATTGGCAACTGTACTGTGCGTTCTCTTGCAAACTAATTTAAATACCTGGTGTTAATACCCACCGTCTGAACAGTTAGTACACGGCTGTGTACCTTGAACTATAAAATATTTAGGCCTTATAATTGGCGACTGTACTGTGCGTTCTCTTGCAAACTAATTTAAATACCTGGTGTTAATACCCACCATCTGAACAGTTAGTACACGGCTGTGTACCTTGAACTATAAAATATATAGGCCTTATGATTGGCAACTGTACTGTGCGTTCTCTTGCAAACTAATTTAAATACCTGGTGTTGATACCCACCGTCTGAACAGTTAGTACACGGCTGTGTACCTTGAACTATAAAATATTTAGGCCTTATAATTGGCAACTGTACTGTGCATTCTCTTGCAAACTAATTTAAATACCTGGTGTTAATACCCACCGTCTGAACAGTTAGTACACGGCTGTGTACCTTGAACTATAAAATATTTAGGCCTTATAATTGGCAACTGTACTGTGCGTTCTCTTGCAAACTAATTTAAATACCTGGTGTTGATACCCACCGTCTGAACAGTTAGTACACGGCTGTGTACCTTGAACTATAAAATATTTAGGCCTTATAATTGGCAACTGTACTGTGCATTCTCTTGCAAACTAATTTAAATACCTGGTGTTAATACCCACCGTCTGAACAGTTAGTACACGGCTGTGTACCTTGAACTATAAAATATTTAGGCCTTATAATTGGCAACTGTACTGTGCGTTCTCTTGCAAACTAATTTAAATACCTGGTGTTAATACCCACCGTCTGAACAGTTAGTACACGGCTGTGTACCTTGAAATATAAAATATATAGGCCTTATAATTGGCAACTGTACTGTGCGTTCTCTTGCAAAATAATTTCACGGCTGTGAAGGCAAAATATTGTAACCAAAAAAAAATAAAATGCGGAGGGGGCTAGCGGAATAGGACGTGGACGAGGACGGGGGCGCGGAAATGCTGTTGGGGACCTTGTTGAAGCCAGTGGGGATACAATGCGTGCTGGTGAGGGTCAGCCAGGATCCCGCTCATCCAGAATCCCTGCCTTTATGGGACAGTTAAGCAGGGGGCGGGTTACACCGCTGTTGAGGCCTGAGCAGGTTGAACAGGTGGTGCAATGGATAGCCGATAGCGCTTCCACACAGTTGTCCACCAGCCAGTCATCCACACAGTCTCACTCTGACCCTCCTTCCTCCACACCTGGCCAACAGAGTCATCCCACCATTGACCCCTCCCAGGAGCTCTTTTGGGGTCCTTTTTCAGATGTGCCGGAAGAATTCCAGGAGCTAGCAGAGGAATTTGTTTGTAGTGATGCCCAAACACTTGAGTTTTCGCCATCTCCTGCTGATGTGGACCCTGAGCCAGCATCTGTTATCATGAGCGATGATGATGATGAGACGCAGTTGCCATCAAGGGAGGCTGTTGGAATGTCCAGTGGGCAGCAGGAGGAGCAGAGTGAGGAAGTGGAAGAGGAGGTGGTGGATGACGAAATGACCGACCCCACTTGGCCAGGGGTGATGTCCAGCGAGGAAAGCAGTGGAGAGGTGGTGGTCTGCGCAGCACCGAAAAAGGCAGCAAGAGGCAGAGGGATGTTCAGAGGCAGAGGGATGTCCAGAGGCAGAGGGATGTCCACAGACAGAGGGATGTCCATAGGCAGAGGACAGTCCAGACAGAGTAGTGAGGCCACAGCCAGCAGGGCCGAAGCTGTTCCCGGCAGCGGGCAGTCGCGCGAAGCTCCCCCATCGAGGCCTCGTACTTCTGTGGTGTGGAGATTTTTTAATGTTTGTGCGGATGACAAACTGAGCGCGCAGAGAGAGCGCAAACGCAATACAACCTGCGCCCGGTCCTGCTGCCACTGCCTCTTCCCCTTTGTTGTGTGCTGCCACTGCGGTCCAGACCTCCAGCCAGGACACCTCCACATCTGCCTCTGCCTCGGCTACTTTGGGGCCTTCTCCTTCAGCCTCCCCTTCGCCTGCCTCTTCGCCTGCACCTTCACACTCCTCGTCCCATCAACTGTCCATCTCGCAGGCGTTCGACCGCAGGCGGAAGTACGCCTCGAGTCACCCCCAAGCCCAAGCCTTAAACTGCCACATCTCCAAACTGCTGGCCCTGGAGATGTTGCCGTTTAGGCTTGTGGAGACGCAGGCCTTCCGCGACCTGATGGCGGCTGCCGCACCTCGCTATTCCGTCCCCAGCCGCCACTACTTTTCCCGGAGTGCCGTCCCCGCCCTGCACCAGCACGTGTCGCGTAACATCAGGCGGGCCCTGAGGTACGCAGTCAGCACAAAGGTCCACTTGACCACCGACTCGTGGACAAGCGCTTGCGGCCAGGGACGATACATCTCTTTGACGGCACACTGGGTGAATGTAGTGGAAGCGGGGACGGGGTCGCAAACAGAGACAGCCTACCTACCACCCCCGCCCAAGATTGCCAGCATGGGTTCTGATAAACCCCCCTCCTCCTCCTCCTCTGCCTTAACATCGCCCTCAGCCGCTAGCTGGAAGCGTTGCAGCACTGGCGCGGGGAGACGTCAGCAGGCGGTGCTTAAGCTCATCAGTTTGGGCGACAGGAAGCACAGCGCCCCAGAGGTGAGGGATGCCATATTGCAGCAGACGGAGATGTGGCTGTCGCCGCTGCAGCTAGGACCAGGCATGGTCGTGTGCGATAACGGCCGTAACCTGGTGGCGGCTCTGGAGCTTGCCGAACTCAATCACGTACCATGCCTGGCCCACGTTTTTAATCTGGTAGTCCAAAAATTTCTAAAGACTTACCCCAACCTGGCAGAGCTACTGGTGAAAGTGCGGCGCTTGTGCGCTCACTTTCGGAAGTCAACTGTAGCTGCTGCTAGCTTAAAAAAACTCCAGCAACGCCTCCATTTGCCTGAACATCGGCTGTTGTGCGACCTGCCGACTCGCTGGAATTCCACCTATTCCATGTTGGCCAGGGTGTGTGAGCAGCAGAGAGCATTGATGGAGTACCAGATTATGAATCCACGCGTGCCTCCAACTCAGCTCCCTCAGTTTGCCCACCACGAGTGGCCATGGATGGCAGACATATGCGATGTACTGCGTATCTTTGAGGAGTCCACCAAGAAGGTCAGCAGCGAGGACGCTATAGTGAGCGTAACCATCCTGCTCCTATGCGTCCTTAAAGGATCACTCATCGCAATAAGGGAGAATGCATTGCACGCAGAGGAGACGGGGGTAGGAGGAGACGCAACGGAGCTACACAGTCAGACCACACTTTTGTCTGTTTCTCGGTGGCAGTTGCAGGAGGAGGAGGATGAGGAGGAGGAGGAGGACGACGTGGAGGTGGCTGTGGAAGAGGAGGAGGATGCTGGCGACGAGGGTAGCAGTCAGGCTGTGTGCGTCCCATTGGTTCAGCGCGGATGGGGCGGAGAGGAGGCGGAAGAGGAAGAGGAGGAAATGGCAAGTGATCCTTCTGGTGGGGGCAGTGACGTCATGCCTATTCAGAGTCTGGCACACATGGCTGACTTCATGCTGGGCTGCTTTTCCCGGGACACACGTGTTGTCCGGATAGTGGAGAACAAACTGTACTGGGTCTTCGCACTCCTGGACCCCCGGTATAAAGATAACGTCTCTTCTTTTATTCCGGTAGAGGAGAGGACGAATCGATTGCTGGAATACCAGAGGGAACTCGTGCAGAACATGATGGAGATTTTCCCACCCACCATCGCTGGCGGCAGAGAGGAGAGGGTCTCCCAGAGTCCCACAACATCAATAAGGCCCACAGCCACCAGGGGAACACTCTCCAAGGTGTGGGACACGTTCATGGCACCCCCTTGTGCAACTTCCATCACTGCGGGGCCCGCTATCAGCAGGAGGGACAAGTATCGGCGGATGTTGCGGGAGTACCTGGCAGACCGTACCCCTGTCCTCCCCGATCCCTCGGCGTCCTACACTTACTGGGTCTCCAAGTTGGACACGTGGCTGGAACTGTCCCTGTACGCCTTGGAGGTGCTTGCCTGCCCTGCCGCCAGCGTGCTATCAGAAAGGGTGTTCAGCGCAGCCGGGGGCATTATAACCGATAAGCGCAGCCGCCTGTCAACCGACAGTGCCGACAGGCTGATGCTAATCAAAATGAACAGCAAGTGGATTGACCCGGACTTTGCTTCTCCAACAGTGGAAAGCAGCCAAAAGAGAAGTGCCATCTGTATGAAGTGCCATTTCCTCCTCCACCTCCTCCTCCTTAACCGCCGTAGAATTGCTCCGTAAATAAGAAAAATTTATATATTTATGGCTCACCTCTTGGGCCTCCACAAAATTTTTAAGAGGTCTCACCTCTTGGGCCTCCACAAAATGTTTAAGAGGTCTCACCTCTTGGGCCTCCACAAAATGTTTAAGAGGTCTCACCTCTTGGGCCTCCACAAAATGTTTAAGAGGTCTCACCTCTTGGGCCTCCACAAAATGTTTAAGAGGTCTCACCTCTTGGGCCTCCACATAATTTTTAAGAGGTCTCACCTCTTGGGCCTCCACATAATTTTATCAAGGTCTCACCTCTTGGGCCTCCACAAAATTTTATCAAGGTCTCACCTCTTGGGCCTCCACAAAAGTTTTAACAGGTCTCACCTTTTTAGCCTCCACACAATTTTTAAGAGGTCTCACCTCTTTGGCCTCCACATAATTTTTAAGAGGTCTCACCTCTTGGGCCTCCACATAATTTTTAAGAGGTCTCACCTCTTGGGCCTACAAACAATTTTTAAGAGGTCTCACCTCTTTAGCCTCCACACAATTTTTAACGGGTCTCACCTCTTGGGCCTCCACATAATTTTTAAGAGGTCTCACCTCTTGGGCCTCCACAAAATGTTTAAGAGGTCTCACCTCTTGGGTCTCCACATAATTTTTAAGAGGTCTCACCTCTTGGGCCTCCACATAATTTTTAAGAGGTTTCAGCTCTTGGGCCTCCACATAATTTTTAAGAGGTCTCACCTCTTTAGCCTCCACACAATTTTTAAGACGTCTCACCTCTTGGGCCTCCACAAAATTTTCCATGAGCCTCTGGCCAGCCCACGGCCTCTTCCTGCCTTTTGCGGTCCTACGCATCCCTCAACATCCCCACTGCTTTACCTGCTAGACATGACACTGGGCCAGGTCGGGTCACTGACATCTCTAGCGCCAACAATTTGGGCATTTTAAGGCTTCTGCATGTGTTTGAGTTGTTTTTACATTTTAAAGAAGACATGTCTGACCACATCTCACACACACACACAATGACAATTAGGGGTGGGGTCTATTTGCTTTCCCCCTTGCCTATGCCATCTGTGAACACCTATATAGTGAGCAATATATTAATTGGCTGGGGTCAAACCGAACATAACAACCTACATAAACCACCACGCCACGAATCAGATAATAATACTTTATTGGGTAATACACCACATATAAAAAAATACACATACAAAGTTAAAACAGCGGATGTCAAAAGCAGAAAGGATACTCGGGTAAGCAAGTAAATCCCATAACATCACCCACCCACATGTGTAATACCAATGTTAGCCCATATGCACAGTGCCTCAAAAAGGTATGCACTACAGAAAGTGCCTGGTGCTAATTATCAATAACAGTCAACTACCGCAGTACACATTAAAGGGCAGCCAAAAAATGGCTAAACAATCCAATTAAATCACAGATGTTATGGGGTCAAAATAATGCGAACCAAGTGGATACTGACCAGAGTACGCGACACCCTCTCACCCAACGCGCGTTTCGCCGATGGCTTCCTCAGGGGTACCCCTGAGGAAGCCATCGGCGAAACGCGCGTTGGGTGAGAGGGTGTCGCGTACTCTGGTCAGTATCCACTTGGTTCGCATTATTTTGACCCCATAACATCTGTGATTCAATTGGATTGTTTAGCCATTTTTTGGCTGCCCTTTAATGTGTACTGCGGTAGTTGACTGTTATTGATAATTAGCACCAGGCACTTTCTGTAGTGCATACCTTTTTGAGGCACTGTGCATATGGGCTAACATTGGTATTACACATGTGGGTGGGTGATGTTATGGGATTTACTTGCTTACCCGAGTATCCTTTCTGCTTTTGACATCCGCTGTTTTAACTTTGTATGTGTATTTTTTTATATGTGGTGTATTACCCAATAAAGTATTATTATCTGATTCGTGGCGTGGTGGTTTATGTAGGTTGCTATGCCATCTGTGGTTGTCATAGGCAACGTGATTTTAAGGGGTGCAGAATTTCATCTTCTTTTTTGTCTAGTTTGGCTTGGGGTCCATGGCAATGTAGAGGAAAGAAGGTTTCCTTGTATGGTCTCACTTTACAGAGAGGTTACATTGTCTTTGGAGTGTATTGTTGAGAGGCTGTGATAGTGGCGTAATAGTGCGACTTGGGCGTGTTATATGCACCCAGACATGCTTCCCCTGCTGTCCCAGTTGCATTCCAGCAGTGTTGGCATCCTTTTCTGAGGTTTCAGGGTGGACTTGGTGACCTCCAAGTGGTCGAATTGAGATTTCCAAGTGGCGAGCATTTTTTTCCCATAGACTTTAATGGGATTCGATATTCGGTCGAATAGTCGAATTTCGCGGTCTATTCGAATCGAATTTCGAACTTTCGAATATTTCACTACTCGCTCATCTCTAGTTACTTTCTTCTGCCTTGGGAACAAGGCTGTCATTGGTGAATTTAATGTCAATGTGGTGTATATATATGTAGGTGTTGTAGGATGCAGTTGCTTACCTGGCTGAAGAGGACCAAAAGATCGTCGCTCCCCGCCCACCCACCGTTTGGTTTTTTTGGCACGGCCTTGGTTATATGAGTATATGGAGTACTATTTCTTTAAGTGGAGCTTGAGCTTATGGCTGAGCTCATTTATTTATTTATTTAAGTTATTTGGTTATGGTTTATTTTATTTGATTATACGTGTGTTATAAAGTTTGTATACATTTTAATAATTGTAGTTTGTATGGAGCAATGAAATGTCAGAGTACATGTGCAAAGTGCGGCCCCCCAAGGCCGACTGTGTCCTAGGTTTTAGGAAGGCCGAGAGGTGATGCGGCCTTATTAGTTTGGTGTGTTGCTGTGCTCCTACCTGGATACCGTTGCTCCCCAGGGTTAGGCCCCATTCACACGACCGACGTGTGTTCCGCACTGCTCGCAACACACGCCGGGCGGCCCCATTCAAAATGTCTATTCTTGTCCGTGCATGCGGACAAGTATAGGACATGCTTCATATTTTTCAGCGGAGGTGAATGGGGCCGCATCTATTCTGCAATATACGACCGTGTGAATGGCGCCTTAGGCTCTGTAGCAATAAAGTGGAGAGTTGGTGGAGTAAGAGTCCAGACTTTATAAAGTTCAACAGCTTTACTTGAATAAATTTGCATCCAGACAATATTTGGTCTTTCTCTTGGCTCCAACAGGTTTTGGGGCAGACTGGAAGACAAACTTGGGTACATTGCTTTATCTTTCTCTGCTATACTAAACTCTACCTTTGGTCTGGTTAGCTGGACTTTGTGACAGTTCTGGTACCTTTGAGTGGGGTGCCTTTGGCTGTTGACCCCCTCATAATACTTTGTCTTTAAACTGTAAATAGTCAGGGTGCTTTGCAAGCTACTTCCCCTGTAGGACTGCACCATATTTGTTCCATTTGGTCTCTAAAACTCAACTCCATACTGACTATAGCTTCTTGCTCTGGTAGGAAGCAAGACTAGCCCACTTCTACCAAAAAGAGGGAGACTGGAATGGGAATTCTTTCTAGAGATCTGTCTCTGTCAGATACATTGCCACCTGCTGGTGAACCAGGCACATTACATGAACATAACAGTTACATTGAAATATTATGAATGCACAGTGTAGGAGGACCTGGAATAAATACACAGATTACATTATTGTTAGCCTATTAGAGACAGTAGCATGGTGTAGGAATGGTAGCTCCCTCTCTGGGAGTGACACATGAAGCCTTAGGGCCCGTAAACAACAACGTTTCCTGGTCAGTTTCACATGTTTTCTGTGCAGAATCTGCACAAAAAAACACCTCTAAAAGGTATCCCATTAATTTCAATGGGAGGCAAACTTACTTCCCCCATGCTGAAAAAAAGTGTGTGGAAAAAAGAAGCAGCATGCTCTATCGTGAAACAGAATCTGCACTGAATCTCAGATTGAAATGAATGAGAAGCTGAAAAAATCGGAAGCTGAAAAAATACTCCAAAACCACACCCAAACCGTGCAGAAAATCGAGGATATAACATATTCTCAATTGCTTTCGCTTGTAAGAAAGTAAATATAATATTTGCTATATACAGGAGCTGCAATAAAGAAAATGTCACAGTTCACTTCTCAGCATGGTAAAGAATTTATGCAGTTAACACTATATTCTGGCACAAAGATTATGCAATCTGAAGTGCGTTGCATGCATGAATGTGCAATGATTTGAGAATGATTGAAGTTCAATAACTTGTCACTGATTCATTAAACAAATACTAATTATTTTTAGAACATTGCCATACTCTGTAGTTAAAACCATCTTAAGAAAAGATAATTAAAATAACAGCTAATGATTTGCTCAAGCACAAAAAGATAATAAAATGTAAAGAAACTAAGGACATATCAGCAGCTTTGCCAGTATGGTGTGACTTTTTATATAATGTTTTATGCTATTTTAATTATTTTACTTTCTGCATATTACTTTACTTTTTACAGACATTTTTATATCGCTTCACGGTTTTGCGTGCCAATCAAGTCATAAAGATGTCAAAAAAGCCCTAAAATTAGATTTGCTTTGGAAAGTCCAGCTGTTCTCTTGAGTGGCAAATTTGATCTAAAAATAACTGTACCCATTAGACAGAGTCTGTCCAATTCATTCTGTGATTTGTGGCTAGCCAAGGCAGAACATCTGATATGTAGGAGAATGCCAGAACTGTACCAGCTTCTTTAAAACTAGCTTGTATTAAACACTGATTACTTGAAAATCAAAATGTGACTCACTCAGACGTCAGAGAAATATATCCTGATTCACACCTGGCTAGAAGAGAAAAACAAAGAAACAGGTGGATGTAGGGCTTTATAAATAGCAATCTGAAGGAAATAGGAAATTAAGTATATACAACAGTAGTAAGCTTGTTATGAGCTTTGCAGGTTACAGTATACAGTATACTTGAATTGAGCTGAAATTAAAGGGAGAGCCCCTTCTGTAAATACAGCCACTCTGGCGATCAGCTGACCATGGGGAGCCCGAATTATGTATATTCAGGGTAAACATTACATCATCAGCTAGTGCTGCAGATGAAATTAAAGGGGTTAGCCAAGATATATTTATTAATGACCTATCCTCAGGATCGGTCATCAATATCAGATCGGTGGGGGTCCGCCACCCAAGGCCCCCGCCGATCAGCTGTTTGAAGAGGAGGCAAGCACCATGCCAGCGCACCATTCATTGTTTACCTGCTCGCCGTAACATACGTAGCGGTGAGCAGGTGTAATTACACCCAAGCCGTTCCATTCATTTCAATGGGACTGATCGCTCCTATACAAGTGTATGGGAACGAGCCGTCCCATTGAAATGAATGGAATAGCTTGGGTGTAATTACACCTGCTCACCACTACTTATGTTACGGCGAGCAGGTAAACAATGAAGAGGAGGCAGCGCTGGCACAGCGCGAGCCTCCTCTTCAAACAACTGATCGGCGGGGGTGTCGCATGTCGGACCCCTGGCGATCTGATATTGATGACCTATCCTGAGGATAGTTCATCAATAAATATAACTTTGACAACCCCTTTAAGTATTTCTTATGATATCCATGAAACTGTATGGGTAACTATGTAATATGTCATTGGGCTGAATCCACTAGAGTGGGAGCTGCTCTTACTTAAAGGGGATATCCCATGACTAATGTAAAAAATAAGTATCAGACATCATATAGTACATGACAATCTCTTTCTAACTAAGCTAGAACCAGCCCTGTACCTCACATGGATCCCGAGATCTCCCTATAGATTTATATTAAACTGACAGCTCAAGGGGAGTGTCTTTTCTGCTGCAGCTAAGGGGGCGTGTCCATGCTCTCTCTATCACTACTCAGGAAGCAGTTAAAGGATGAAACTAAGCATATGCGGCCTTCTCAGTGAGCAGGACAAAGAAATAAGAAAACAATTGAACAGCAGGTTGCTCTATACAGACATAATTTATTGAATAATTCAATGGCTATGCAAAATTTTTAATTACATGTAATTACAAAAGAATACAGATCCAGGAACTTGGAAAACTGTAGAATATTTTTTGTGGGACAACCCCTTTAAAGGGGTGGTCTAAGATAATTCAAAATCTTGGACGACCCCTAGAAGAGCTTAAATTAAAAAAGTGCTACTCACCACTTTCTCCAGCACCATTCTCTGTTAAGGTACTTCTTTTGCTGTTTAGGTCCTCCTTCTGGTAACCCCTCCTCCCCCAAAATACTCCATGTTGGAAAGTACATTTCTCAAGAAATCTATCTTGGGGTGTATATTGACTCCTCATGTGTTTTATAGAATGTATTAGAATTGGGGGGGTGAAAATTAGAAATTCTATGTATCAAATAATATGCTGTTTAAGCTCAAAATATTTCATTTTTAACCCCTTCCCGACCGGCGCCGTACATGTACGGCGCTCGGGCGGTGCGGGGACATGACGCCCGCTCGCGGGTGCGGCGGGCGTCAATCTGTCCAGGTTTAAGTTGGAAGACAGGCACATTGGTGTTTTACAAAAAGGTTTGTCGTTCGTCGGCGGCAACTTCCAGGGTCTTACTGATGCTGTGATCACACGTGATCACGGCATCAGGATGCGTCTGAACCCGGAAGCCTACGCTTCCGGGTGGTGTACAGACGCCCCGATTGGCCAATCGGGGTGTCTGTACACCATATGAAAACTGTAATCCTCGCTGGTGAGGATTACAGTTTTCAAACTGCAATTCTTATTCTGGCCACTAGATGGCAGGCCAGGATAAGAAATGAGCAATTCATGGATTTAACTGCATCTAGTAAATCCATGATTGCTCATAAAGAAAAAAACAAAACACAATAGATCAGATGATATTTGAGCTTTAAAATAATCACAGAAAAATTTAAAAAAAATGTTAAAAAATATATAAAAAATAAAAAAGATATAAAAGTTCAAATCACCCCCCTTTCCGTATAAGTAAAAAATAAATACCTAAATAACAATAAATATAGACATCATGGGTATCACCGTGACCGAAAACGCCCGTACTTTTAAAATATAAAAAAAAATGTCAATACGGCGAATTGTGTGGCGGAAAAAAGCGTCCGAATGGCGATTCGCCGTTTTTTGTCGCTTTT
The DNA here is from genome assembly GCA_900303285.1 of Rhinella marina. Lineage (NCBI taxonomy): Eukaryota > Metazoa > Chordata > Amphibia > Anura > Bufonidae > Rhinella > Rhinella marina. The sequence continues at coordinate 27,078 of ONZH01022884.1, read as the reverse complement.
TTTTTCTAAAAAAAATTAAATAAAAAGTGATCAAAAAGTCATACACACCCCAGAATGGTATCAATAAAAACTTCAGACCGCCCCGCAAAAAATGAGCCCCCATACAGCTCTGTACACATAAATACCAAAAAGTTATAGGGGTCAAGATATGACAAGGAAAAAAAAAAAAAGGGCAACTTTCTAATTATTTTATCACCATCTAAACGCAGGAAAAACTATACATATTAGGGATTGCCGGATTCGTACTGACCAGTAGAATGAAAGTAACTGGTCAGTTTTAATGCACATCGAACGCTGTAAATAAGAAACCCGTAGAACTGTAGCGGAATAGCGGTTTTCTTGCAATTTCACCCCATTTGGAATTTTTTTCCCACTTCCCACTACACCATATGCAATATTAAATGGTGGCGTTGGAAAGTACAACTTGTCCCGCAAAAAACAAGCCCTAATACAGCTATGTGAACAGAAAAATAAAACAGTTATCGCTGTTTGAAGGCAGGGAGCGCAAAACGAAAATGCAGAACCAAAAAAACCTCCGGGGTAGAAAGGGTTAAGAGGGGCAACAGGAGAAAAAGCACCGCACAAAGTGTGACCCAATTTCTCCAAAGTACGGAAATACCCCATATGTCATCATGAATTACTGTTTGGGGACAAGAGAGGGCTCACAAGTGAAGAAGGGCTAGATGGATATTAGAACATGGATTTTGCTTAAATGATAATTAGAGATGAGCGAGCATGCTCGTCCGAGCTTGGTGCTCGTTCGAGTATTACGGTACTCGTAAGTGCTAGCTGCTCAGACGAGTATCTCGCCATGCTCGAGGAAATGGCATCTCCCGCATTTTGAATTTTTGACGCCTATAAACTCAGCCAATCACAAGCCAGGAGACTCTGCAGTACACCCAGCATCACGTGGGGCCCTTACATGTCGATAGCAGGGGTTGGCTGGCCTGATCAGGTGACCGTGGAATATACTAGTGACTGCCCACGGTGCTTGGCTCAGATTCTGTCTGGATGTCGTTAGGGACAAAGCTGCTGCGTTTCAGGGAGAGTGTTAGGGCCTGGATTTAGTTCTCTGTTAGGCAGGAGTGATCTCAAAAGAATCCAACAGCCCTTCTAAGGGCTACAAGACATTTTTTTTGTCTCCTGGCTGGGCTGGCTGGCACTAGTAGTGCAGCTATCGCCATATATAACCCTTTTTTTTATTGTTTTATCTCAGTGATACAAATCCATTTCATACAGCAGTGTGGAACCATTCTGTGTGTCACAGTTCAGCTGTCCACTCACCACAAACCACAATCCGTATTTTCTGTCAGGGTGACCCATACTGTACGTCACGTAATCAAATAAGGTCTTTTGCTTTCACTGATACAGCTACATTAGAAAAATCTCTGTGCAACATTTGTCTGGGTTGCAGTCAAAATAGCCACAGTCAGCAGGGGCTGAGTTTGCTTTCTGATAGTTTCTGCACGTCACGTTAAAAAAATATATATATAAAAAAAAAAATATATAAAAATATATATATATATATATATATATATATATATATATATATATATATAAAATAGTTTTTTTGTTGTTTTATCTCAGTGATACAAATCCATTTCATACAGCTGTGTGGAACCATTCTGTGTGTCACAGTTCAGCTGTCCAGTCACCACAAACCACAATCCGTATTTTCTGTCCAGGTGACACATTCTGTACGTCAGTTAATTAAAAAAGGTCTTTTGCTCTCACTTATACAGCTACATTACAAAAATCTCAGTGCGACATTTGTCTGGGTTGCAGTCAAATTAGCCACAGTCAGCAGGGGCTGAGTTTGCTCTCTGATAGTTTCTGCATGTCACGTTAAAAAAAAAAAATACAAAAAAAAATACAAAAAAAAATTTAAAAAAAGTTTTTTTGTTGTTTTATCTCAGTGATACAAATCCATTTCATAAGCTGTGTGGAACCATTCTGTGTGTCACAGTTCAGCTGTCCAGTCACCACAAACCACAATCCGTATTTTCTGTCCAGGTGACACATCCTGTACGTCACTTAATTAAAAAAGGTCTTTTGCTCTCACTGAGACAGCTACATTACAAAAATCTCTGTGCGACATTTGTCTGGGTTGCAATTAAGCAGACCAAGTCTGCCTAATCTAATAGTTTCAGTGTAATTGCTCCATACTGCACGGTACGTAATAACATACGTAATTTAGCTGTAACTTATCCACCTATATACAAAACACAATCCGTATTTTCTGTCCAGGTGACCCATTCTGTACGTCACTTAATTAAAAAAGGTATTTTGCTCTCACTGATACAGCTACATTACAAAAATCTCTGTGCGACATTTGTCTGGGTTGCACTTAAGCAGACCAAGTCTGCCTAATCTAATAGTTTCAGTGTAATTGCTCCATACTGCACGGTATGTAATATCATACGTAATTTTGCTCTAACTTATCCACCTATATATTTTCTTGTTCAGATTGAACAAGTTTGTGGGTTTCAGTACAGCAGGCCAATTTATTTATTTTTTTATATAATACACTTATATACAGAAAATGTTGAACCCCAGGGCTAAGGGTCGAGGACAAGGGCGTGGGCATTCAATTAATGCAGGGGGCAGAGGCCATGGTCCTGGGCAGGGTGAGACAATACCTGCTGATGAGGGAGCAGGGGAACGCTGCAGAGCTACACTCCATAGCTTCATGTCTCAACTTACAGGGACGCGTGGTAGAGGACTGTGGAAACCACAACAGTGCGAACAGCTGATGTCGTGGATTGCGGACAATGCTTCAAGTAATTTGTCCACCAGTCAGTCTTCCACGCAGTCCACCCATGTTACCCAAGGTAGCACTCCTCTGGCATCTCCACCTCAACCTCCTTCCCCCCAGTCTGCCCCCTCCCAGGAAAATTTGGAATGCGATCCGGCATACTCTGAGGAACTGTTTTCTGGACCCTTCCCAGAGTCACAAACCACTTCTCAGGTTGCTGCGGACCTCTTTCCCGATGCCCAAGTTTTCCAACTGTCGCAGTCTGTGGGTGATGATGATGATGATGACAATGTTGAGTTAGTGGAAGAAATTTGTAAAGAGGTGTCGGACGATGAGGAGACACGGTTGTCAGACAGTGGTGAAGTTGTTGTCAGGGCAGGAGGTCCGAGTGGGGAGCAGACTGAGGAATTGGAGGATGATGAGGTGACTGACCCAAGCTGGGTTGATAAGCCGAGTGAAGACAGTGCTTCTTAGGCGGAGGCGAGTGCTGCACCAGAACAGGTTGGAAGAGGCAGTGGTGTGGCCAGAGGGAGAAGCAGGGCCAGAGCTGATGCATCAGCAGCAACTGTTTCACGTAGTGAAGCTCCCGTGGCGAGGCCTAGATATTCGCAAGTCTGGAGGTTCATTGAAGAAAGTGAGGATGACCAACAGACTGTTGTGTGCAACCTGTGCCACACCAGGATCAGCAGGGGTGCCACCACTACTAGCCTAACCACCACCAGCATGCGCAGGCATCCTCCACAGCGTCCACCAATGTGTCCCAGCGCAGCGTTCAGCTGTCTTTACAGCAGACGCTGGAACACAAGAGGAAATACAGTCCACATCTACAAATTGCTGAGCCTGGAGATGCTGCCCTATAGGCTGGTAGAGACCGAGGCCTTTCACAATCTCATGGCGGTGGCTGCCCCTCGGTATTCGGTCCCCAGCCGCCACTATTTTTCCCGATGTGCCGTCCCATCCCTACACCAGCACGTGTCACAGAAAATCATCCGTGCCCTGACCAATACTGTTTCTGAGAAGGTCCACCTAACCACGGACACGTGGACAAGTGCTGCCGGGCAGGGACACTATATATCACTGACGGCACATTGGGTTAACTTGGTGGAGGCTGGGACCGAGAATGACCCTGGGGCTGCTCATGTACTGCCCACACCGTGGATTGCGGGGCCTACCTCGGTCACGGTCTCTCAGACGTACTATGCCTCCTCCTCCGAGCCCTCCTCCTCCTCCGAATTACCATCCATGGGCATGGCGCCTTCAGTCGGTAGCTCTAGGTGCAGCAGGAGCGCCGTGGGTAAGCGCCAGCAGGCGGTGCTCAAACTGCTGAGCTTAGGTGACAAAAGGCACACCGCCCAAGAGCTGTTACAGGGCATCACGGCGCAGACCGATCTGTGGCTGGCACCGCTGATCCTCAAGCCAGGCATGGTTGTGTGTGACAACGGGCGTAACCTGGTGGCGGCTCTGCAACTCGGCAGACTGACACATGTGCCATGCCTGGCCCACGTGTTCAATCTAATAGTTCAGCGGTTCCTCAAGACATACCCCAATCTGTCTGATTTGCTCACCAAGGTGCGCCGCATCTGTGCGCATTTCCGCAAGTCCACCACAGATGCTGCCACTCTCAGGGCAGCGCAGCGCCGCCTACAACTGCCTGCTCACCGACTGTTGTGCAACGTGCCCACGAGATGGAATTTCACATTAAACATGTTATCCAGAGTTTACCAGCAGCGCAGAGCGATTGTAGACTGCCAGATGTCAACTTCCACCAGAACTGGTAGTCAGGTCAGTCAGATTCCTGAAGTCTACAATGAGGAGTGAACATGGATGTCTGATATCTGCCAGGTGTTAAGCAACTTTGAGGAGTCAACACAGATGGTCAGCGGCGATGCCGCCATTATCAGCCTCACCATCCCGCTGCTTTGCCTGTTGAAAAACTCACTGCTCAGCATGAAGTCGGATGCTTTGCGCTTGTCACAAGAGACGGTGGGGGAAAATACGTCACTTGATAGCCAGAACACCCTCCGGTCTGTTTCTCAGCGCGTATCGGAGGAGGGGGATGAAGATGAGGAGGAGAATGTCGGTGAGACAGAAGAGGGTACCAGTGCTCAGTCCTTCTTAACTTGTGAGCGTGTATGGGCTGAAGAGGAGGACTTGGACAACGAGGAGGAGGAGGAAATGGAGAGTCAGGCCAGTGAGGAGAGGGAATTCTTATGTGTTGGGACTCTGGCGCACATGGCAGACTTCATGTTAGGCTGCCTATCCCGTGACCCTCGCGTTAGAAGCATTTTTTCAAACACCGATTACTGGGTGTTCACTCTCCTGGACCCACGGTACAAGCAGAACCTTTCCACTCTCATCCCTGTAGAAGAAAGGACTATGAGAGTGAATCAATATCAACAGGCCCTGGTGCACAAGCTGAAACAATCCTTCCCATCTGACGCCGCTAGGGGCAGAGGGCATGGTTCTGTGGGCCAGGTAGCGGGGGAGAGGAGCCGAGCAGGCAGCTTGTCCAGCACTGGCAGGGGAAAGCTCTCCAAGGCCTTTGCCAGTTTTATGTCACCCCAGCAAGACACTGTCACCTGTTCCCAGTCTAGGTAGAGTAGGGGTTAGCTTTACAGAAAGATGGTGAGGGAGTACCTAGCTGATCATACCAACATCCTGCGTTATCACTCTGCTCCATACAACTACTGGGCTTCAAAGCTGGACACGTGGCCTGAACTGGCGCTGTACGCCTTGGAGGTGCTGGCCTGCCCTGTCGCTAGCGTGTTGTCAGAGCGGGTATTCAGTGCAGCTGGTGGCGTCATCACAGATAAGCGTACACGCCTGTCAACTGACAGCGCTGACAGGCTGACGCTTATTAAAATGAACAAAGCCTGGATTTCACCGGAATTCAAATTTCCTCCGGGGGAAAGGAGCTAAAGATTAACATTACTTATGTATCCGATTCCTCTTCTCTACTCCTCCTACTCCTCCTCCTCCTTGTCGTCTTTGCCTAACGTTGACCCAAAAAACGCAATTTTTTAGAGGTCCAACTGGCACTCTTTTACCACAATTTTTCCGGAGGTCCACCTACAGGCCCTCTCTGTAATCAATTTTTCCGGAGGTCCACCTACAGGCCCTCTCTCCAAACAATTTTTCCGGAAGTCCACCTACAGGCCCTCTCTCTAAACAATTTTTCCGGAGGTCCACCTACAGGCCCTCTCTCTAAACATTTTTTTTTTGCACCTAGTTGGGTGCTTCCCTAACATGTGAAGGGTATGTGCCTCGCCTTTCTTGGTCTGGGTGAGCACAATTGCCATGAGGGTAACCACCAGGCTGTTGCCTGAGAATTTGGGTTAATGGTGGGATTAGGCAGCCTCAGAGGCATCCATGCATGCTGCCCCTGCTGTTTCCTGTCCATTTCCGTGGTGTTTCCATCATTTTCTGAGGTTTCCAGGTTTTCACCCAGCCTTCCCTAGGCAGAGCCTTGGTCCCCTGCAAAAATGCTCGAGTCTCCCTTTGACTTCAATGGGGTTTGTTACTCGAAACGAGCACTCGAGCATCGGGAAAAGTTTGTCTCGAATAACGAGCACCCAAGCATTTTAGTGCTCGCTCATCTCTAATGATAATTTAAGATTCATAACTTTTTTATTGTTTTGTTGACTAGGCTGTCGGAGAACAAGCTTTAATTTATACTGGTACAATTTTGGGATACATATGGATTAGAGATAACAGAGCCTAGTATGCAATTCTGGGCAATATATATGCATTGTCCGGGAGTACTCTCTCATTACAGAAAGCGCCTAGTATCAGTAGTGAAAATAAATGGGGTTATTTATCAAACGGGTGTAAAGTAGAACTGGCATAGTTGCACAGAGCAACCATCAGATTCCACCTTTCATTTTTGACAGCCTCTTTTGAAAAATGAAAGGTGGAATCTGATTGGTTGCTATGGGCCACTAAGCCAGTTCTACTATACACCAGTTTGATAAACTGTATTGTTTACATGTAAGTTTTGCATCCACAAATGCCTGATTTAATAACTTGTGTCAGTGGTCTGTCACCATGGTTGATACATTTTTTTTTTTTTTTTTTTTTTTTTTTAGTTTTAGTTCACGAAATCAAAAAAGGTTGCAGTTTTGAATAAATACATCACAGTGAAAAAACACTGAAATGTGCTGAACTCAGATTTTTACAGATGCAAAATGGTCCAAATTTTGCTGGAAACTATTGGTTTAAAGAAAGACAACCAAGAGGTTGTATGTTATGTGTCAAATTTACTATGCAACATGACCTACTGTGATAAATTTGTTACCTCTAGTCTAGTTCTAAGTTGACTAAATTAAAGTGGGGGTCCTGATAGGGCATTCTATGACTTGATATTCTTTGAATCTCTAGTGCATCCACCAACCCATTGACCTATTAAAGGGACACTTCCATCAAAAATATTTCATATAACAGCCTATATGTGAATATTTTATGTATTTTTCTAATTAAAAATAACAATCAGATGATTTTCTGGATATAATTTTTGAAGTCACTACATGTATTTTACTTTCAGTCCTGGCTTTTTAACTTCTTCTTTGCTTGGACTTTTAGCACTCTCCGTCAGATCATCACTTTTGGCGAGAGAGAAAGGAGGAGACTCAATTAGAGCATCACACATTACACTAATAAATGTAATGCTCTTCTGTCTTAATTTTTATCTAGCTCTATCAAGAGAACAATAGAGCTGTCATACATCTTCCCCTCACAACGGCAGCAAACCAACAATGGACTTACAATCTATATAGATCTTATCATTTGTATTGCGTGCTACAGAAGAACAATATTTTGACTGCAATTTTTTTCACTTGTCGAGTACTGCTAAAATAAAAAAACCTGCCAAAAAAATTCTAAAATAAAGTTGTTGTTTGTTTTGCATTAAAGGGGTTGTCTCACTTGAACAATTAGCTTTTACACATATCATGAAGACAAAGCTAATACAAGGCACTTACTTACTTATGTATTATTATTATCCATATTGCCTCCTTTTCTGGCTTGATTTATTTTTCCATCACATTATACACTGCTCGTTTCCAGGGGTTAGGACCACCCTGCAATCCAGCAGTGGTGAGCATGATTGCACACCATAGGAAAAGGTGCCAACCTGGCTGGGACCGTAGGGGCGTGCACAGGCCAAAGCTTTTTCCTATAGAGTGCTACTGGATTGCAGGGTGGTCATAACCCTTGCATACAAGCCATGTATAATGTGATGGAAAAATGAATCCAGCCAGCAAAGGAACCAATATGGACAATAATAATACATTAGTAAGTGCCTTGTATTAACTTTCTCTACATGATAAATGCCATTTGCTGAAGTGTGACAACCTTTTTAAGCATATACTGTATCAGTGCATCCATTTCCATTTTGCCATCAATTTAATAACAGATTTGCAATGCCTGCCCTAATATTACATTTCCTTTATGTCTTTCTCTGCAAACTAATGGCAAACAGAAGTCAATATCTGCAAGAAAAAAAGTTCCCACTTCCAACTTATTTCAACTTCTCATTAATTCCAAATATTATTCTCACCGAAATATGTGAGGAAGATTTAATATTTCTCAAAAGAATCATAGCTCAAAACCTGAGCAATAAAACATACTCCCTTTTCCCTTTTTTCCTTCCTAAGACACTAAGCTGTCTGTAATATATACACTGCTATGACTCTGTCACAAGTGGTGAGTAAAGTGTTGCTGAAAATATAATGGAGACAGAAAATGGATTCAGATATTATCCTCCCATTTATCATCAATGCAATTTATTGTTCCCTGATGTTATTATATTTTTGTAGTGATCACAAGGTTGGGGATAATTGCCTATGATGATGTCATCAGCTTGGAATAAAAGAAACAAAGACATGGTTTGGTGATTTATAGCGCTAACATCAAGGCCTAGTCTAAAAATTCTATGGAATACAATGACTTGTTAATAATTAGTATTTTTTTCACGGACAACGGACTGTATAGATTTGTTAATATCTCTTCCTTGATGCGTTTTCAGATCATTATCATTTTCAAATGTCTTTGGGCAAAGCAGGTAATGAGGAATGACATCTCTGGGTTTTCTATATGAATAGTTATATTGTGAAAAGGTCACCTTACCATTTAATCTGTGTGTTCTTTGTATCATAAATGCAGACAACCTACTGAATATAAAATAAAGGACATGAAATTAGTTTTAAAGAAAGGATAGACACTGACTTTTGGGTTTTAATTGAATGGATGGATTAGATTGATAGAAACCTAATCAACATGACTTTGAATAAAATTCACATTATAAATTGGAGTGCGGTGCGGATTTTAAACCAGCATTATGATTTGGAGGTGGATTTTGCTTCAAATCATCTGTTCTTTTTTAGGGCTTAATACATATGAACAATGCACCAAACAGAACTGTATTGCACACTGCCATACATCAATATTGTAGACCAGGTATCAGCATCCTCTGGCACTCCAGCTGTTTTGAGACTGCAACTCCCAGAATCCTCATTTGACTTTTATGGGAGTTACAAGATCAGTCATATAAGTGTACATGCTGGGAGTTGTAATTTCATAGCAGCTGGAGTGCCAAAGGTTGCTGATCCCTGTGGTAGGCCATCAATACTGATCATGAGGGCTGAACTCCAAGTCCCCCACCAATCATCACAGTGAAAGACGAACCTACGTTCATGCACCCCATTTTTTTTTGTTTACAGAGACACAAAGGCTTTCCATAAGACGGCTGTACCAAGCACTAGGTCTTGTCCTGTTTAAAAAGGACCTTTCATTTTTTTTAAAACCTTCCAACTTATGAAGTAGCTAGCTGCACATGTTCAACCTTTATTTTTTTTTGTTCTGATAGATCCTGCCATTGCACCACTATGCCCCGCTTTCTTTCCTGGTGCCAAATATGTAAATAAGTACCATCGGTACAGGAAAGAGGGGACCTTAGTTCTCCTTAGTGGGCGTCTCCTACTCCCTGGGTGTGACGCTGTCCAATCACAGTAGACTGCTCCACAGCCAGGTAGAAGACATGCCATTCTTGTAAGATATGGTATCTCTCACAGGAACAGGCTATCTAGTAAGTATAGTACTCGCTTACATAGACTGTTCTTGTGAGATTTACTACCACTGCGACTGTACAGCATCACAGCTAAGGAGAAGGAGACGCCCACTGAGGAGAGCTGAGGTATTCTCCTCCCTGTACTGATGGTGATAATTTACATATTTGGTGACAGAAAACAAAGGGAGGCATAATGGCGCAAGGGAAAGGGTCTATCAGAAAAAAAAAGGTTGAGCAGGCAGACTACTTTGTAAGGTATTAGGTAACCCATAAAAGTGAAAAAGCAGAGATATGGTGGCCTCTCAAGGTCATGCCAACATAAACAAGTTGGCAAGGACATTCTACCACATAGATAACCTCCGATTTGCAACGTGTAATATGATACATAATGTCATATTGTTTATGTTTCTTTTTGTTTGCAGGATTCACAAAATGAGTAGCTTTGTCGATATTTCGGCAGGTCACACATTTCTCAGAGGGGGAACTACCCCACCGTGGGCCAACCAAGCCAAAGGCTTTCTCTAGATGTTCACCAGGGTAATAACTCTTAGGCCTCATGCACACGAACCGGCCGTGCCTGTATTGCGGTCCGCATACGGCAGGTCCGCAATAAACGGGCACCGGCCGTGTGCAGGCCGCATCATGGATCGCGGACCATTTCACTTCAATGGGTCCGCGATCCAGGAGATGCGGAGCGGAGGCACGGATCGGAACACCACGGAAGCACAACGGTGTGCTTCCGTGGTGTTTCTGGCCGTGCCTCCGCACCGCAAAAAAGTAGTGCAAGCACTACACTTTTTTGCGGTGCGGACCCTTGTTTGCGGATCGCAGACCCCATTCAAGTGAATGGGTCCGCGATCCACATGCGGTGGCCTCACGGTCAGTGCCCGTGCATTGCGGACCGCCGCAGTTTGTGGCCCACAGCATGGGCGGAACACGTTCGTGTGCATGAAGCCTTAAGAAAGGATATCCCTCAGATTTGACATGGATCTTCTATAACTTATGGATGGAGAGGGAGGCAAGATCCCTCCAAGGGTTAGGTCCAGGTGGAGTTGTTCCCAATTTTTTGCCAGAGACAGTCTCATCATTTTCCATTGAGGGTTAAAAGTAGAGATGAATCTTACATTATCATTACTTTGGTCATGATTCTTGTTTTTGTTGCATTAGTACAGTAGATCATCTATTCTGGTTCCACATGCTCTTCTATATCAAGCCTTTTATATTTTCACTTCCTTTGTTGAGCACAATTGCACTTGCAACTACCACTTTTGCATCACTCACTTTATATTATTTGATGATCTGATTGTTTTCCCTTATATTGGGTATAATTGGGAGCAGCAGCAGTACAGTAGACAGCAGAACTGACATGGTGGCAAGCAGTAGCAGTCACACAGTATGGAACATGATGTTAGGTAGGCAAACAGCAGCAGGGGCAAGATGGTGGCAGCACCATCTTGCACTACCGTTAGGTCCAAATTGGAGAGTCCATGAAGAAGTGGTGCCAGCAGTGTTAGGCCTTAGCCCAGCAGGCTCCTGATATTCAAGCATTTGGAAGAAATACTGAAACACTCAATGTCTTCAATGCAATTCCTAATTTATTCACCAAGAATGTGATGTTTAGACTACAATGAATATTTTTCAAGCAGAGCGACTGCAGAGCAGAGCAAAATACTCATTGTAGTCAAAACGTTGCATTGTCGGTGAATAAATTAGGAATTGCATTGAAGACATAGAGTGTTGCAATATTTCTCCCAAATCCTTGAGTAGCATAATGGGGGTTACAAGCAGGTTACAAGCCATGTACCCTGATGAAGGGGACCTGAGTATCCCCAAAACATGTAGTTTTATGCTTGATGTCCATAATCTAATAAAAACTATTGACCATAGCCTTTTGCGCCTAGCAGTGTTCTATTCGGACGTCATTTTCCCCTTTGAGAGACTGGGCATCCTATTCTGAAGGGTTTATCCTGTCGCAGCATACCCGGTGTCTTGGATGCAAATCCGCATACAAGCCTTCAATAGGGTTGTGCCTATTTCTAGCACAACCCACAAAGGTGAGCCTCTTTTTATTGTTCCACTTTTTGTGATATAGTAATATACTACCCCATTGTGCTCTTCTGTATTTTCCTCCATATAATACAGCTTTGGAAAAACTATCGAAAGGTCTGCAAGAATGAGAACCTCTCTTTATTAGCTGCTCAATGCTTTGGCTAAGCAGAGAGTCCAAGAACATTTTGAACTAACTAAGTTTTAGAAAAGGGGCCTTAGAAGTAATCTTATTAACATGCACTTGTCATTTCAATGTGATTTATGCCATCCTTAAAGGTATTATCTACCCAACGTATTTTTGCCAACATATTGTATTAAAATAATGCTTAACACCAATATAATGGGCAGTGCTTCATCAGAATATACATACCAAAAAGCTATAAACTTACAGTAAAATATCTAGCTTTAAATGTGGTGTGATGCTGATGATGCATTCACAGGATTTTCTGACTGTTATATAAATGTTATGTAAGCTGTTTCTAAAACAGTCCATAGCAGTAATAGCTCTATGTTGATGGGGTCATTTAGGTTCAGCAGTTTTGATGACAACTGTACACTGATTCAACTCTTTCTGAAATTTTATGAAAAATGAATGTATGGGCTGACAGCTTTTTCATGTTTAAATTTAGCAGAAGTACTAAATCTAAATGTGTCTCTTTAATCCTAGGGCATTACATTATTTAAGGTCATTACTATAATAAAAGGCTTCTTGAGTTTTGCTCAGGGAGCAATTTTGCTGAGTGACCTAGAGTTATGGCTCTGCAAAAATAGGCTACTGTGTCTGTATGTTAAGAAGTGGAATGTGCATGTATAAAGTAGGATTATACAGGCGGGATTAAATTACATTATTATTGCATGTATTTATCAAATATTACTGTTAATAGGATAATACTGTACAGATAAAATCAAAGGATACATTTGTAACAAGTCTTATGTTCAAGAACAAGGAATACAAATGTCATCCTAAGTGATAACAGAAATGTAGTTTTGGCTTCTGGCACGGTACTGCAAAAAAAAAAAAAATTGCTGTGGAATTACGTATATATAAAGAATTATATACGTAATTCCACAGCACCACCAAAAAATGTGCTAACAGTGAGTGTTATTTATTTCACCAGCGCGACGTTTCAGTCCTCTTACTGGGACTTTTCTCAAGCAGTCAAGTAACTTACAGCAGTGTTCAGTTCATATTTAAAGACATCATTGTATAATTGACATAATTCCATCATTATCACATGATTATACTGATAAATAGTAATAAAAAAAGTAATAAAGTGTAAAATTACACATCATACATTCACAAAAAAACATGATTAGGGTATTTAAATGTATAAAAAGATAAAATACACATAGTGAATAATCAAAAAATACATAAAATCCATAATTGTGCAACAATTGATAATAACACATACCCCCATACCATCTGTGTAAACCATCTGTACATAATTAAAAATAAATAATTACAATGGAATGACCTAACCAGCATGAATCCCCCATCTTCGCTCTGTTGGCGTGCTAAAAAGCAAAGTGCGGCTGCGTATAATTCGCACCACAGTCAGGAAGTGTATCCACCGTGGAACGCATACGTAATTTCCTGTTATAATAGCGTAACCAGGAAGTTCGTAATAGAGACACGCTGAGACGTTCATGTGATCGCCGCAATGCGATCATGTGACTAGACATCGTACGCCAGTCAATTCTAGAATTAGCTGATCAACGTACACACAGCCTACAGAAAAGCTCAATCAATAAAAAATAGCTGTTGATATAAATGTGTGGAACTATTTTGTACTCTCCATATTAAATCAAATACAGATTATAAGGGCATATATAAGGGATATATTAATCAATGTGTTCAATTGAAATCTGTATAGTCAATATACTGTAGGTAGAAAGGGGGGTCATTCCATACCGCAGGCATCATATAATGTCCACAAGATATAGTGACCAGACCAAATAGCCGTTCCATATCTGATCACAGACACGGAATGCCGCTACTCGACATCACTACCCCTAATTTAGTATAGGTGTATTGACACAAATTAGGCAGTAAGTGGAATAGGTGCCGTACAGACATCCAATGCCACTAAACTTTCATCAAGTATGTCATGTGTTCCAAAGTAAAAAGCAATTGACTATACATCAATTAAATCCCTATATAAAGAAAAAACAGTAAAGAATAAGTAAATAGGGAGCAAAAAATGTCCACACATTTATTAATAGGAGACCGAGACATCAAATAAGAAGAAAAGAAGAAAAGAAAAAAAGAGAAGAAAAAACCAAAACAATAAAGCCACAATCGCCAAATTGGGAAGAAAGGGGAACAATGCTGGTTTTAAGAATCATTGCATAGATGTTAATAAAAGTCTGCAAGAGACAAAAAAGAAGATTAGTTACTATACTAATTTGAACACTGATGTAGTAAAATATACAAGATGTTTGCATCAGAATCACAGAATCTCATGTGTAGATCCAAGGCCTAAAATCTACATTAAGTCCATTAGGTTTAAGCGAATTCAATTTCTGTATTTCTCTCTTTAACATTACTACTCGGTTACCACCTTTTCTAGACACTGGAATGTGATCGATGATCAAACATTTTAAATCACTCTCTTTATGTTCATGATCAGTAAAATGCCTGGGATCTACACATGAGATTCTGTGATTCTGATGCAAACATCTTGTATATTTTACTACATCAGTACACCTATACTGAATTAGGGGTAGTGATGTCAAGTAGCGGCATTCCATGTCTGTGATCAGATATGGAGCGGCTATTTGGTCCGGTCACTATATCTTGTGGACATTATATAATGCCTGCGGTATGGAATGACCCCCCTTTCTACCAACAGTATATTTACGATACAGATTTCAATTGAACACATTGATTAATATATCCCTTATATATGCCCTTATAGTCTGTATTTGATTTAATATGGAGAGTACAAAATAGTTCCACACATTAATATCAACAGCTATTTTTTATTGATTGAGCTTTTCTGTATGCTGTGTGACATGAGGGGGCTGTAGGAGGGCAACAACCCAGCAGCAGGACCACTACCTCCTCCTTTGTGCAAGGAGGAACAGGAGGAGCAGTGCCAGAGCCCTGAAAAATAACCTCCAGTAGGCCACTAATCTCCATGTGTCTGCTCAAACTGTCAGAAACAGACTCCGTGAGGGTGGTATGAGGCACTGGCTTCCACAAGTCAGTGTTGTGCTTACAGCCCACCTGTCCTCCTGTGTGATTAGGACAGGTTTTGTGTGTACTAATACGACAGCGGCCATTTTATTTCTTCTAAAGATTGCTCCCTAGACAAAATAAGCCATTATAACTAGTGTTTAGCGAACACGTTCGGCCGAATATAGTATTTGGCCAAACATGGTGGCGCTCGGGTCCACGCGGTGCTCGACCGCACACCGCGTGTGTTTGAGCGCCATGCTCGAGTCCCCTCCCCGCACGCTAATTAGCCAATTAGCGTGCGGGGAGGTACTGGCATTCACTGTAATGCCAGTAGCCATGTTTGTTACTGCATTACACTGATTGGATGGCCGGGAACGCGTCATCGGGTGCTATAAAGCACCCGGTGACATGTGACCATATCATACCGACTCAGGGAGAGCTGCTGCAAGGAGGAACAGAAAGTGTAGGGAGAGAAGAACGCTAGGCAGGGATAGTATTTCTTCTGAAAAGACCCAAAAGCCCTTTTAAGGGCTATTATATCTTGCTGCAATATACAGTACAGACCAAAAGTTTGGACACACCTTCTCATTCAAAGAGTTTTCTGTATTTTCATGACTATGAAAATTGTAGATTCACACTGAAGGCATCAAAACTATGAATTAACACATGTGGAATTATATACTTAACAAAAAAGTGTGAAACAACTGAAAATATGTCTTATATTCTAGGTTCTTCAAAGTAGCCACCTTTTTGCTTTGATTACAGCTTTGCACACTCTTGACATTCTCTTGATGAGCTTCAAGAGGTAGTCACCTGAAATGGTTTTCACTTCACAGGTGTGCCCTGTCAGGTTTAATAAGTGGGATTTCTTGCCTTATAAATGGGGTTGGGACCATGAGTTGTGTTGGGCAGAATTCAGGCAGATACACAGTTGATAGTCCTACTGAATAGACTGTTAGAATTTGTATAATGGCAAGAAAAAAGCAGCTAAGTAAATGAAAACTAGTGGCCATCATTACTTTAAGAAATTAAGGTCAGTCAGTCCGAAAAATTGGGAAAACTGTGACTGTGTGGAAAGTGTCCCCAAGTGCAGTCGTAAAAACCATCATGCGCTACAAAGAAACTGGCTGACATGAGGACCGCCCCAGGAAAGGAAGACCAAGAGTCACCTCTGCTGCGGAGGATAAGTTCATCCGAGTCACTAGCCTCAGAAATCACAGGTTAACAGCAGCTCAGATTAGAGACCAGGTCAATGCCACACAGAGTTCTAGCAGCAGACACATCTCTACAACAACTGTTAAGAGGAGACTGTGTGCAGCAGGCCTTCATGGTAAAATAGCTGCTAGGAAACCACTGCTAAGGACAGGCAACAAGCAGAATATACTTGTTTGGGCTAAAGAACTCAATGAATCGACATTAGATCAGTGGAAATCTGTGCTTTGGTCTCATGAGTCCAAATTTGAGATCTTTGGTTCCAACCACCGTGTCTTTGTGCGACGCAGAAAAGGTGAACGGATGGACTCTACATGCCTGGTTCCCACCGTGAAGCATGGAGGAGGAGGTGTGATGCTGTGGGGGTGCTTTGCTGGTGACACTGTTGGGGATTTATTAAAAATTGAAGGCATACTGAACCAGCATGGCTACAACAGCATCTTGCAGCGGCATGCTATTCCATCCGGTTTGCGTTTAGTTGGACCATTATTTATTTATCAACAGGACATTGACCCCAAACATACCTCCAGGCTGTGTAAGGGCTATTTGACCAAGAAGGAGAGTGATGGGGTGCTACGCCAGATGACCTGGCCTCCACAGTCACCAGACCTGAACCCAATCGAGATGGTTTGGGGTGAGCTGGACCGCAGAGTGAAGGCAAAAGGGCCAACAAGTGCTAAGCATCTCTGGGAACTCCTTCAAGACTGTTAGAATTCCATTTCAGGTGACTACCTCTTGAAGCTCATCAAGAGAATGCTAACGGCACGTGCGCAGCTGGTGCATGATGTATTACTCTCTGTAAACTATATACAAGACATCCGTTGCTATTTTCTCTGCTGTTAATTATGTCCGCAGTACCTCTTTTGCGTCTGCTGTATAACATTTGCGCAAGGAGGGACATATAGTGTAGGGATAGGATTTGGCTAGGTAGGGCTAGTAGTTCTGTTCAAAAGACACAAAAGTCCATTGTTATCTGGCTGCATTTTTTTAAAATTTTGGGGCAAAAAGAACGCAAGTGTGCCTGACACTAATACCACGTGCACAGAGTGTGCATTAGAAAGGTTCTGTAGTGTATATACAAGACATCCGTTGCTATTTTTTCTACCGTTAATTAAGGCCACAGTTCCTCAGCTGCGCCTGCTGTATAACATTTACGCAAGGAGGCACATATAGTGTAGAGATAGGATTTGGCTAGGTAGGGCTTGTAGTTCTGTTCAAAAGACACAAAAGTCCATTGTTATATCTGGCTGCATTTTTTTATTTTTATTTTGGGGCAAAAAGAACGCAAGTGTGCTTGGCGCTAATACCACGTGCACAGCTTGTGCATTAGAACCGTTTTGTAGTTTATATACCTGACATCCTTTGCTATTTTTTCTGCCGTTAATTAAGGCGGAAGTTCCTAATTTGCGTCTCCTATCTCACATTTGCACAAGGAGGGATATATAGTGTATGGATAGGACTTGGCTAGGTAGGGCTAGTAGTTCTGTTCAAAAGACACAAAAGTTCATTGTTATATGTGGCTGCATTTTTTTTATTTTGGGGCAAAAAGAACGCAAGTGTGCTTGGCGCTAATACCACGTGCACAGCTTGTGCATTAGAACCATTTTGTAGTTTATATACCTGACATCTTTTGCTATTTTTTCTGCCGTTAATTAAGGAGGAAGTTCCTAATTTGCGTCTCCTATCTCACATTTGCGCAAAGAGGTACATATAGTCTATGGATAGGATTTCGCTAGGCGGGGCTAGTAGTTCTGTTCAAAAGACACAAAAGTCCATTGTTATATCTGGCTGCATTTTTTTTAAATTTTGGGGCAAAAAGAACGCAAGTGTGTCTGACGCTAATACCACGTGCACAGTGTGTGCATTAGAACCGTTCTGTAGTCTATATACCTGACATCCGTAGCTATTTTTTCTACTGTTAATTAAGGCCGCAGTATCTCTTTTGCGTCTGCTGTCTAACATTTGCGCAAGGAGGGACACATAATGTACGGATAGGATTTGGCTAGGCAGGGCTAGTAGTTCTGTTCAAAAGACACAAAAGTCCATTGTTATATCTGGCTGCATTTTTTAAATTTTATTTTGGGGCAAAAAGAATGCAAATGTGCCTGACGCTAATACCACGTGCACAGAGTGTGCATTAGAAAGGTTCTGTAGTCTATACAAGACATCTGTTGCTATTTTTTCTGCTGATAATTATGTCCACAGTACCTCTTTTGCGTCTGCTGTATAACATTTGCGCAAGGAGGCACATATAGTGTAGGAATAGGATTTGGCTAGGTAGGGCTAGTAGTTCTGTTCAAAAGACACAAAAGTCTATTGTTATATCTGCTGCATTTTATTTCTGTTTTGGGGCAAAAAGAACGCAAGTGTGCCTAACGCTAATACTACGTGCACAGCTTGTGCATTAGAACCGTTTTGTAGTTTATATACAGTATATATCTTACATTGCCAAAAATATTTACTGAAACTGACACTTCAGGAGATCGAACAGATCCTGCTTAAATTGGTTAACTTATCACTAGAGATGAGCGAGCATACTCGTCCGAGCTTGGTGCTTGTTCGAGTATTACGGTACTCGTAAGTGCTCGCTGCTCGGACGAGTATCTCGCCATGCTCGAGGAAATGGCAACTTCCGCATTGTGCATTTTTGGCGCCTATAAACTCAGCCAATCACAAGCCAGGAGACTCTGCGGTACACCCAGCATCACGTGGGGCCCTTACATGTCGATAGCAGGGGTTGGCTGGCCTGATCAGGTGACCCTGGAATATACTAGTGACTGGCCGCGGTGCTCGGCTCAGATGCTGTCTGGATGTCATTAGGGATAGAGCTGCTGCGTTTCAGGGAGAGTGTTAGGGCCTGTATTTAGTTGTTTGTTAGGCAGGAGTAATCTCACAAGAACCCAACAGCCCTTCTAAGGGCTACAAGAAATTTTTTTTTGTCTTCTGGCTTGGCTGGCTGGCTGGCACTAGCAATGCAGCTATCGCTATATATAACCCTTTTTTTTTATTGTTCTATCTCAGTGATACAAATCCATTTCATACAGCAGTGTGGAACCATTCTGTGTGTCACAGTTCAGCTGTCCACTCACTACAATCTATATTTTCAGTCCAGGTAACACATTCTGTACGTCACTTAATTAAACCAGGTCTTTTGCTCTCACTCATACAGCTAGATCACAAAAATCTCTGTGCGACATTTGTCTGGGTTGCAGTCAAAATAGCCACCGTCAGCCGGGGCTGAGTTAGCTATCTGAAGTTTCTGCACGTCACGTTAAAAAAAAAAAAAAAATATATATATATATATATATATATATATATAAAAAAATATATATATATAAAAAAAATAGTTTTTTTTGTTGTTTTAGCTCAGTGATACAAATCCATTTCACACAGCTGTGTGGAACCATTCTGTGTGTCATAGTTCAGCTGTCCACTCACTACAATCCGTATTTTCTGTCCAGTTGACACATTCTGTACGTCACTTAATTAAACCAGGTCTTTTGCTCTCACGTATTCAGCTAGATCACAAAAATCTCTGTGCGACATTTGTCTGGGTTGCAGTCAAAATAGCCACCATCAGAAGGGGCTGAGTTAGGTCTCTAATAGTTTCTGCACGTCACGTTAAAAAAAAACTAAACTAAAAAAAAAAATATAAAAAAAAATATATATATAAAAAAATAGTTTTTTTTGTTGTTTTAGCTCAGTGATACAAATCCATTTCACACAGCTGTGTGGAACCATTCTGTGTGTCACAGTTCAGCTGTCCACTCACTACAATCCGTATTTTCTGTCCAGGTGACACATTCTGTACGTCACTTAATTAAACCAGGTCTTTTGCTCTCACTCATACAGCTAGATCACAAAAATCTCTGTGCGACATTTGTCTGGGTTGCAACTAAGCAGACCAAGTCTGCCTAATCTAATAGTTTCCATGTAATTGCTCCATACTGCACGGTACGTAATAACATACGTAATTTTGATCTAACTTATCCATATATCCCTATATATTCACTTGTTCAGACTGAACAAGTTTGTGGGTTTCAGTACAGCAGGCCCATTTATTTTATTTTTTTTATATAATACACTTATATACAGAAAATGTTGAACCCCAGGGCTAAGGGTCGAGGACGAGGGCGTGGGCATTCAATTACTGCAGGGGAAAGAGGCCGTGGTCCTGGGCAGGGTGAGAAAGCACCTGCTAATGAGGGAGCAGGGGAACGCCGCAGAGCTACACTCCCTAGCTTCATGTCTCAACTTACAGGGACACATGGTAGAGGACTGTTGAAACCACAACAGTGCGAACAGTTGATGTTGTGGATTGCGGACAATGCTTCAAGTAATTTGTCCACCAGTCAGTCTTCCACGCAGTCCACCCATGTTACCCAAGGGAGCACTCCTCTGGCTCCTCCACCTCAACCTCCTTTCCCCCAGTCTGCCCCCTCCCAGGAAAATTTGGAATGCGATCCGGCATACTCTCAGGAACTGTTTTCTGGACCCTTCCCAGAGTCACAAACCACTTCTCAGGTTGCTGCTGACCTCGTTCCCGATGCCCAAGTTTTCCAACTGTCGCAGTCTGTGGGTGATGATGATGATGACAATGTTGACTTAAGGGAAGAAGTTTGTAAAGAGGTGTCGGACGATGAGGAGACACGGTTGTCAGACAGTGGTGAAGTTGTTGTCAGGGCAGGAAGTCCGAGGGGGGAGCAGACTGAGGAATTGGAGGATGACGAGGTGACTGACCCAAGCTGGGTTGATAAGCCGAGTGAAAACAGTGCTTCTGAGGTGGAGGCGAGTGCTGCACCAGAGCAGGTTGTAAGAGGCAGTGGTGTGGCCAGAGGGAGAAGCAGGGCCAGAGCTGATGCATCAGCAGCAACTGTTTCACGTAGTGAATCTCCCGTGGCGAGGCCTAGATGTTCGCAAGTCTGGAGGTTCTTTAAAGAAAGTGAGGATGACCGACGGACTGTGGTGTGCAACCTGTGCCACACCAGGATCAGCAGGGGTGCCACCACTACTAGCCTAACCACCACCAGCATGCGCAGTCATATGAGTACTAAACACCCCACTCAATGGAACCAAGGCCGTTCACCACCTCCTGCGGGTCCCACCACTGCTCCTTCCCCTGTGTCACTCACTGCCTCTGCTAGTCAACCCCCTGCCCAGGACCCCGGCACTAGCGCCTCCCGCCGGAAAACCACACATTCGCCTCCACGATCCTCCACAGTGTCCACCAATGTGTCCCAGCGCAGCGTTCAGCTGTCTTTACAGCAGACGCTGGAGCGCAAGAGAAAATACAGTTCCACCCACATGCCCAAGCCCTCAACGTCCACATCTCCAAATTGCTGAGCCTGGAGATGCTGCCCTATAGGCTGGTAGAGACCGAGGCCTTTTGCAATCTCATGGCGGTGGCTGCCCCTCGGTATTCGGTCCCCAGCCGCCACTATTTTTCCCGATGTGCCGTCCCAGCCCTACACCAGCAAGTGTCAGAGAACATCATCCGTGCCCTGACCAATGCTGTTTCTGAGAAGGTCCACCTAACCATGGACACGTGGACAAGTGCTGCCGGGCAGGGACACTATATCTCACTGACGGCACATTGGGTTAACTTGGTGGAGGCTGGGACCGAGTCTGACCCTGGGGCCGCTCATGTACTGCCCACACCGAGGATTGCGGGGCCTTCCTCGGTCACGGTCTCTCAGACGTACTATGCTTCCTCCTCCGAGCCCTCCTCCTCCTCCTCCACCGAATTACCATCCGTGAGCACGGCGCCTTCAGTCGGTAGCTCTAGGCGCAGCAGCAATTCCGTGGGTAAGCGCCAGCAGGCGGTGCTCAAACTGCTGAGCTTAGGTGACAAAAGGCACACCGCCCAAGAGCTGTTACAGGCCATCACAGCGCAGACCGATGTGTGACTGGCACCGCTGAACCTCAAGCCAGGCATAGTTGTGTGTGACAACGGGCGTAACCTGGTGGCGGCTCTGCAACTCGGCAGACTGACACATGTGCCATGCCTGGCCCACGTGTTCAATCTCATAGTTCAGTGGTTCCTCAAGACATACCCCAATCTGTCTGATTTGCTCACCAAGGTGCGCCGCATCTGTGCGCATTTCCGCAAGTCCACCACAGTTGCTGCCACTCTCAGGGCAGCGCAGCGCCGCCTACAACTGCCGGCTCATCGACTGTTGTGCGACGTGCCCACGAGATGGAATTCGACATTAAACATGTTATCCAGAGTTTACCAGCAGCGCAGAGCGATTGTAGACTGCCAGATGTCAACTTCCACCAGAATTGGTAGTCAGGTCAGTCAGATTCCTCAAGTCTACAATGAGGAGTGTACGTGGATGTCTGATATCTGCCAGGTGTTGAGCAACTTTGAGGAGTCAACACAGATGGTCAGCGGCGATGCCGCCATTATCAGCCTCGCCATCCCGCTGCTTTGCCTGTTGAAAAACTCACTGCTCAGCATGAAGTCGGATGCTTTGCGCTTGTCACAAGAGACGGTGGAGGAAGATACGTCGCTTGAGAGCCAGAGCACCCTCTGGTCGGTTTCTCAGCGCGTATCGGAGGAGGGGGATGAGGATGAGGAGTAAGAGGAGGAGAATGTCTTCGAGACAGAAGAGGGTACCAGTGCTCAGTCATTCTTAACTCTTGAGCGTGTATGGGCTGAAGAGGAGGAGGAGGAGGAGGAGGAGGAAATGGAGAGTCAGGCCAGTGAGGAGAGGGAAGTCTTGCATGTTGGGACTCTGGCGCACATGGCAGACTTCATGTTAGGCTGCCTATCCCGTGACCTTCCCGTTAGAAGCATTTTTTCAAACACCGATTACTGGGTGTTCACTCTCCTGGACCCACGGTACAAGCAGAACCTTTCCACTCTCATCCCTGCAGAGGAAAGGAGTCTGAGAGTGAATAGATATCAACAGGCCCAGGTGCACAAGCTGAAACAATCCTTCCCATCTGACGCCGCTAGCGGCAGAGGGCATGGTTCTGTGGGCCAAGTAGCGCGGGAGAGGAGGCGAGCAGGCAGCTTGTCCAGCACTGGCAGGGGAACGCTCTCCAAGGCCTTTGCCAGTTTTACATTACCCCAGCAAGACACTGTCACCTGTCCCCAGTCTAGGCAGAGTAGGGGTTAGCTTTACAGAAAGATGGTGAGGGAGTACCTAGCTGACCATACCAACGTCCGTAGCGATCACTCTGCTCCTTACAACTACTGGGTTTCAAAGCTGGACACATGGCCTGAACTGGCGCTGTACGCCTTGGAGGTGCTGGCCTGCCCTGCCGCTAGCGTGCTGTCAGAGCGGGTATTTAGTGCAGGTGGTGGCGTCATCACTGATAAGCGTACACGCCTTTCAACTGACAGCGCTGACAGGCTGACGCTTATTAAAATGAACAAAGCCTGGATTTCACCGGAATTCAAATCTCCTCCAGGGGGGAAAGCAGCTAAAGATTTACATTACTTATGTATCCGATTCCTCTTCTCTACTCCTCCTCCTACTCCTCCTCCTCCTTGTCGTCTTTGCCTAATGCTGACCAAAAAAACGCCATTTTTTAGAGGTCCAACTGGCACTCTTTTACCACAATTTTTCAGGAGGGACCCTACAGGCCCTCTCTTCAAAAATTTTTCCGGAGGTCCACCCACAGGCCCTCTCTCCAAACAATTTTTCCGGAGGTCCACCTACAGGCCCTCTCTCCAAACAATTTTTCCAGAGGTCCACCTACAGGCCCTCTCTCTAAACAATTTTTCCAGAGGTCCACCTACAGGCCCTCTCTCCAAACAATTTTTCCGGAGGTCCACCTACAGGCCCTCTCTCCAAACAATTTTTCCAGAGGTCCACCTACAGGCCCTCTCTCCAAACAATTTTTCCAGAGGTCCACCTACAGGCCCTCTCTCCAAACAATTTTTCCGGAGGTCCACCTACAGGCCCTCTCTCTAAACAATTTTTCCGGAGGTCCACCTACAGGCCCTCTCTCCAAACAATTTTTCCTGAGGTCCACCTACAGGCCCTCTCTCCAAACAATTTTTCCGGAGGTCCACCTACAGGCCCTCTCTCCAAATAATTTTTCCGGAGGTCCACCTACAGGCCCTCTCTCCAAACAATTTTCCGGAAGTCCACCTACAGGCCCTCTCTCTAAACAATTTTTCTGGAGGTTCACCTACAGGCCCTCTCTCTAAACAATTTACGTCTTTTTCCTCTCTTTCTCTCTCTCCAAACTAATTTTCCGGATAGCTGCCATATACGGTATTAAACTGAGTGGTATACATAGAATACATGCCACACTTGATCAAGCTCATAATTTATAACTGGACCGGTTGATGCTAAATTTTTAAGTTGGGGTCCTGCGTCGTCATTCTAACTACATCCGGCTGTTGTCACCACCACACACGCTAGCCCAGGGGGCACTCCTCTGGCTCTTCCAGCTCAACCTCCTTCCCCCCAGCCTGCCTCCCACCTACAGGCCCTCTCTCCAAACAATTCAAGTTTTTTTCCTCTTTCTTTCTCTCCAAACTATTTTTCCGGATAGGTGCCATATACGGTATTAAACTGAGTAGTATACATAGAACACATGCCACACTTGATCAAGCTCATAATTTACAACTGTACCGGTTGATGCTAAATTTTTAATTTGGGGTCCTGTGTCGTTATTCGAACTCCATCCGGCTGTTGTCACCACCACACACACTAGCCAAGGGGGCACTCCTCTGGCTCTTCCAGCTCAACCTCCTTCCCCCCAGCCTGCCCCCCACCTACAGGCCCTCTCTCCAAACAATTTACCCGGATAGGGGACGTATTAGATATTATACTGATTTTTGTTTGTTCCTCTTTTAATTGGCTCGTGAGCTGTGATAGGCAGAGCATGGACACGTCCCCTTAGCTGCAGTAGAAAAGACACTCCCCTGGCCAGAGGAAGCTCTTTTTCCTTTTCCGTGTTCGAAAAATCCATAAAATATATGGTCCCAAGATAGGGGATATATACGATTTTAAACTGAGAAGAATCGATACCACACATGCCCCACTAGGAGAATTTGGGGTAATGGTGGGATTAGGTAGCCTCAGAGGCATCCATGCATGCTTCCCCTGCTGTTTCCTGTCTATTTTAGAATGCCACTCTCCTTTGGGGCACCTTCTGCCAGGGAACTCTTTGCAAACCTTGATCTGCCCTTGGAGTCTCTACCACTTTTTAGTGATGAGGAGGAGGAGGAAGTCCACCAAAGTCAGCGGGTGGAAGGTACTGAGACTCCAGAGGAAGTGTTGGCTGTAAGCAGTCAACAGAGCCAGGTAGGGGCATCCAGTGCTACACCTGATATCCTGTCCCAGCCACCGGAGGAAAGTAGCAGTGGTCCTGACTTGGATGATGATGTCACTGATCGGACGTGGCGCCCTCAAGCAGCATTATCCTCAGCATCATCGGTGGAGGAAATAGAGGTGCCACCGACACAGCAACATCCCACTATTGCAAGCAACCGAGGCACAAGAGGGAGGGGTAGAAGAGAAGCTACCAGGCAGAGATCACCCTCTCAAAGCCTTGGTCCTGAGAGGGCACCCTCAGGCAGCAGTGGCAGTCAACAGCCAGCAAGACCCCCCCGTGGCTGTCAGCAAACCACGGTCCTCAGTCGTCTGGCAGTTCTTCCGCCTGGGGACAGATAAGCATATTGCTTTGTGCCTGCTGTGCAATGAGAGGGTCTGTCGTGGTAGGGGTGATAATCTGGAGACAACATCCATGCGAAAGCATATGGAAAGGCAACACCAACAGGCCTGGAAGAACCGTGACCCCAATACCACCTCCTGTCATGATGCACCATACACTGCAGATCCCATCATGCAGCATCCTCTCACTGGAACTCAGGGCTCGTCAGCCTCAGTTGCCAGCAGCAGCACAGTGTCACTGCCATGTACACCGCTAATGAGGCAGCAATCCCTGACTGAGTCCATAGGCAGACGTCAGGTGTATTCCAGCAGCCATCCCATGGCCCAGAAACTGACCAGACACCTGGTTAAGCTGCTGGTGCTTCAGTCCCTGCCCTTCAACCTCGTGGATTCCCCGCCTTTCAGGGATTTCATGGTGTGTGCGCACCCCAGATGGCGAGTCCCCAGCCACCACTACATCTCTGCAAAAGCTGTCCCATCACTGCACAGTTATGTGCAGAAAAAGGTGGGCGACTCATTGAGACTCTCGGTGTCCAAGAGTGTGCACCTGAGTGCTGATGTCTGGTCCTCAAATTATGGCCAAGGGCAGTACATGTCTGTTACTGCCCATTGGGTCAACATCCTCCCAGAAGACCATCAGGAAGTTGGCCCATTCTTGCCACTGTCACCTCCACGGTGCTTTAGGGGGCCAGCAGCGGGAAGCAGAAGTTCTGCCTCCACCACCTTGCAAACATCCGCCGCTTCTACTGCATTACAACCTGCCCCGGTGTCTTACCACCGATGTCAGGCCCGGAGCTCTCAGGCTGTCCTCCATTTGGTGAGCCTGGGTGAAAGGAGAAACAGTGGGCAGGAGCTCCTCCGGACCATCAGGGAGGAGGTAGATCAATGGCCGACCCCACGTCAACTAACGGTGGGAAGTGTGGTAGCAGACAATGGGAGGAACATTGTCTCTGCAGTGCAGCAGGGAGGGATGAGTCATACACCTTGTATGGCACATGTGATAAACCTCATAGTGCACAGGTTTCTTTGATCATTTCCTGCACTACAAGACCTTATGAGGATGTCATGCAGAGTGTGCAAACACTTCAGCCACTCCTACACTGCAAGGAACACCCTGCTCAGGATCCAGAGACAGCACAGTCTGCCCCAACATCGGCTATCTGCACGTGCCACACGCTGG
>ONZH01022883.1:0-69639 GCA_900303285.1 Rhinella marina | reverse complement strand
CTTAATACCCCCAAAAAGGTACTTTTCCGTGTAACCACTGTGCACAGTGCTCGAACGTTCAAAGAGGAGACAGTTTCAACCATCCTAGATCAGGTCATACCTATCCAATTAGGGAATACTATACCTGTGATACAGACTTCGTCGTCTACATATTAAAGTGCCCATGTGGCCTAGTGTACGTGGGGGAGACCACACAGACAATACGCAATAGGATTTGTCAACACAAATCCCAAATCAGAAAAGCCAATCTCCTTTTACCGGTCCCCTTCCACTTCAACCAGGCACACCATACGGTATCACAACTCCGCTTTCAAGTAATCGAAAGAATAGCTCCCCTAAGGAGAGGCGGAAATAGAATAAAAAAATTGCTGAAGAGGGAAGCCTTTTGGATTCATAGGCTGGACAGCCTTGAACCCAGAGGTCTCAATCGCGAATACGAGTTACAAGCATTCGTATAAATAAAAATAAAAATAAATACAAATACTTTGTATTGATGAAGAATAATAATTATGCTTTATTTCAATTTATGCCATTGAAACGCTCTTGCTATCCAATAATGTAAGTAAGGGACAATTTTTTGATATCTTTCTATGTATAATGATTTTTTACAAACATCTCTAAGGTGATAACTGCTTAATTTATTAACTAATGATTGTCTCCTTAACTTACAGGCTACCTAAACTATTTGGGATCCATTTGCCATACCTACTGCCGCTGGAGTATCCTTTTAATACATAAATTGGGCTCTTCCTATGAGTGGAACGCATATGCGTTCCACCACTCTTCTCATTTAATTCCTGGCACTTCCTGGTCGGTGGAACGCATATGCGTTCCACTGCGTACTCCTATGTTTCTTCGACTACACGGTGCAGCGACTTCCGGGTATCTGAGCGCGCGGTCACATGATTGTGCGCACCACCGGCCGCGCCCCCAGCCCCACGTTACAAGTAGTTGCGCGCCAATCACTGAGGTTGGCGCCAACTCTCCTTACAGCAACAGCTGTTATACATATTGGAGAGCTATCTTTCTGTGAATCTCCATTCTCCAGGCGGTATAGGTAAGCGGTGGTCACCCCTCTATATTTATAGATTGAATTTCTTTATAAAAATACTCAGATACGTTTGGAGTTTTTGACCTTTACTATTTATGAGCAACAATTGACCGCATCTATCATTTGACATACTGCTAGATACTTACATGATAGATAGGATTCTCACTGTATTAGACTAGTCTGTGTATCGTCTTTGTTTTGTCAATGTGAACTAATACATGCTTTATGTTGTTTTTTTGTCACAGTCTGAGGAAGGCTTATGTTGTAAAGCCGAAACGTCACGTGTTGTTGTGACAACCTTTATACCGCAATAAAATATATACTTCCTACAAACCATATTGAGAAGCCGGAGTCTTCACTTTTACTATGTATTTGGGGTAGGAACCCTACTACCGGCTATTACAGTAGTAACAGTCAAGTCATTCTACTTACTTGAATTTAGGTAGGTAAGGCATCAAAGGGTCCCCTCCCATTATTATAGGTAGAGATGAGCGAACCAAAGCTGACGAAGTGGAATTCGTTACGAATTTCATGGAAAATTCGATTCGCAACAAAAGCGAATTTCATGGCGATTCGTAGTAACAAATCTTTTTTTTTTTTCTAAAATGGCCGCAAGCACATGGCATGACATGGGGGAAGGATTTCTGGGACAAAGAAGTAAACACCCACAGTGCGATCACATGCACATATGTAGCCAATTAGCAGCCAGCCAGGTCCTGTGATGTCACAGCCCTATAAATAGAATCCGCCATTTGCTATTGATTTTAGACCAGAGACAGACGTCAGGAGAGATAGGGCAAGTGAAAGAAAAACTAAAGAAAATAAATGAGGAGATCAGGGATAGATAATCTGAATTGCAGGGATAGGAGAGGGACAATTTCTAGACAGAAAATCAGGCAGTGAAATCGCTATTCTGGTACACTGTGCAGCAGTGAGTGGGCATAGGGGTTAGCCTGTTATATAGCACTGCACTCTGTTCTAAAGACTGTTTTGGGGTGCTTTATTCAAAGAAGCACCATTAGTGTCCCTTTTTGCAGTGCAGTAAGAGGGTCAGAGCCTTGTTTGGGGTACAAAAAAAATAAATAAATAATAATAATTAAAAAAAAACATTAAAAAAAAATCTTTTGGGTTGTGTTTGGGGAAAAACATATATAATCCGTGATTGGCAGCTTGTAAATGTGAAAGAAATAGTTGCGGCGTTATTCGCCATTCCAACAGAAAAGCGTGATATAGTGCTAACGTAGTCAGTGAAGTTGAATTGCCAAAAAAACAGTGAATCCGTGTTTGTGGGGTTGTTAGTTTTAAATAAAAAAGGGTTCCACTTCCAGCCAGACCTCGGGCTCCACAAAAAAGAAGGAGAAGGTGGCACAGGCAAGCAGTGGCAAAGGACATGTACCTGCAGTGTCTACCGATGGAATTTGTAGTAGTTGGCCACTGTTCCACCAGGCTAACCCACCAAGGCGTAAAATTGTCGTAGAGGAGAAAGTGGATGAGGTAGTGGAGTGGATGGCTCACTCATCTCAATCGCAGCCGGATGACGTGCTTTCTTCTGCTGACACAGTATCATGTAGCCAGGGGTCAGACTCAGAGCGTGCCTCCTGCTCCACCATTCCGCTCCAGCAAAGCCCGTCATTTTCTGCCACCTCTCGGCCGTCAGTGCCCCCTCCTAGTGGTGTCCCTTCTGCATTTTTTCAAATAAAAGGTCACCGAACCCCATTGCACAATCCGGCAGATGTGGAGGAAAGCCTCGCTGATGAATTTTTAGAGAGCAGTCAGATTTTGGACTGGCTGGAAGCGGAGGTTGGTGGGGAACAGCTGATATTGCAGTCAGACAAAAGTGGTGGGGAGTCTGATGATGTGTTAGACATGGAGGACCTGGGAGGTGGATCGGGTTGGGGAGGAGGAGTTGATCTCCGAGGAGGAGGGTGGTGGTAGTGGCAGCAACAGAGGGCAGAGGCGAGTTAGGGCCAGGTCCAGGCTTGCCTTGGGAACTAGTGAGAACCCCAAGTATAGTGGGCCGGCATCAGGGTCTAAGCGTGCAAGGGCTACAAACTTGGCCACCTCTAGAGGCCGAACGTCAGGTGTGTGGAAGTATTTCACCACTCTGCCAGGGGACATCAGTATGGCCACGTGCAATTTCTGTAAGCAGGCTTTACATTTGGGAAAGCCTCAAATGTAGGGACCACTGCTCTGTGGAACCATCTGAAGCGGCGTCATGCCGCAAATTTGGCTAACCAAGGTGGATTACAGCAGAGTATTAATACTGAAGAGCTGGATACTTTTCCCGGGATCCCTTGCATCAGGCAGTCCGCATCCAGGGGCGTAACTAGTACATACACCTCGTCGTCAACCATGTGCATTTCTCCACCTCCTCTTACTCGTCAGCCGTCCATCGTCGAGTGCGTGGCCAGGAAGCAAGTTTACTCAACCAGCAATCCAACAGTGCGCAAAGTTAATTCTCACCGGACCAAGTTGCTGGCTGTGCATTCTCTGCCGTATAATTTAGTTGACTGTACAACTTTTTAGGGTGCTGATGGCTTGCGTTCAGCAGCGCTGGCAGATCCCTAGCCGGCATTACTTTTCAAACAAAGCTATCCCCGCCCTTTACTCGCACGTGGCAGACAATATAGGACGCTCCCTGCAGCTGTCTCTCTGCAGCACTGTGCACGTCACGTTGGCACCTGGAGCAGTGCTTATGGGCAGGGGCAATACATGTCCTTTACGGCCCACTGGCTGAATGTTTTTAGTGGCAGCGAGGCAGGAACCCCCCAGCAACCGGGCCAATTGCTTTTGGCACTTCCACGCACTTTCCGGCCAGTATTGAACACCACCTAACCCTTATCCGCTCCCTCCTCTACCTCCACGGGCAGTCTGCCTGCAGGAGCATTGAGGCAGAGGGTTGACCCCCTCCTTCCTATCACATGTGCCAGGTTAAACGCTGCCACGCTGTGTTAGATTTAATCTATCTTGGCAACACCAGCCACACAGGCCAGCGCTTGCTGCATCACATCAAGTATCAAATAGCACGCTGGCTGTCTCCCCGCCAGCTGGAAGTGGGCAAGGTCGTGAGTGAAAACAGGACAAATATAGTGGCAGCGCTGAACTTGGGGCAATTCTCGCAATCTCCCTGTATGGCACATGTCCTAAATCTAGTGGTTCAGAGATTTCTCAAAACATCACTCTTATGTGTCCCGCAACTCTCTGCTGGACTTGCAGCGGAAAAACAGTCTTCCGCCACACTGGTTGATAGGTGACGTACCAACATGTTGCAGCGGCTCCTTGAGCAGCGGAGAGCAGTGGATGACTTTGTCCAGCAGCAGCCAGAATCGTCGACCATAGGGAGCAGGTGTGGCTTAGATTTCTGTCAGTGGATGCTGGTCCAAGATGCTGTGCTGAAGCCCTTTGAAGAAGCCACTAAATTGTTCAGCCGGGACAGCTGTGGTCTGAACGACATTGTTTCACTAATATTTGTCCATGAAAAGACACTGTTGCTCATGCAGCAGGGGGTAATGGGGGAAGGAAATCCTGGACATCTCTCTGCACGCCATTCTGTCAGTGTTGGGGAGCCCCAACGACAAAGTTCCATGGAGGTGCAGAAGGAGGATGAGGATGAGGAGATTCAGGTAGAGGAGGGGGAGTTTGATGATGACCAGGAGGAGGATGAGACACAGTTGGAGGAGCTGGAGGATGACGATGACACCTTTAGGGACACTCAAGTGTTTCAGAGAGAAGCTGAGATGGAAAGAAATGGCTCCTCGGGCACGCTGGCCAGGATGGCGAGCTGTATGCTCACATGCTTACAGAGTGACAGGCGTATCCTAAAAATAAGGCAGACTGACGAATACTAGCTTGCAATGCTTCTGGACCCGCAGTATCATTCCAACATGGAAATTTTTTTTTCCTCCTCAGGAAAGGGAAAAGAAATTAGCTTCATACCAGGGGAAGCTATGTACTAACCTGGCCACAGCTTTCAGCCAGCCCCAGCCTGCTGCCAGCATCTCTGAAAGGGAGGTCCGGAAGAGTCACCCACTTCCTGCCACAACCAGCAGCAGCCAGTTAAGCCTCATGAGTATGATGCAACAATTTTTTTCCGCCTCCCAACAGCCGCAGCCAAGTGAGCAGGCCCAGTCCACCCGCCTCAACGAACAGGTTCAGGCTTACCTGCAGTCTGGCTCGCAAAGCCTCTTCTCAGACCCACTGGACTTCTGGGCAGGCAGAATACAACAGTGGCCGGACACTTGCCCACTATGCATTAGGGCTTCTTTCCTGCCCAGCCTCAAGTGTCATGTCAGAGAGGGTTTTTAACGCCGCTGGAGGGGTGGTGACACCCAAATGGACCAAACTGTCACCTGGCAGTGTCCAAAAAAACACCTTTATAAAAATGAATAAAGGCTGGATTACCTCCGATTTTCACACTCCTCTTGCTGAGGCTGGTAATTAGATCAGGCCTAGTAGGCCGAAATAGTCCGAGTGTCTTCCCACTGTTGCTGTCAGCCGGCCCATAAAGTTGCATGCCAAACATCTCGTGTCATGGGCTGAGCGAACCCAAACTCCCCAAACCAAAACCCCAAAATGTTATTAAAATCCAAAAACTGTTGTTTACCTCCGCCTCTGTTTTCAACATTAGCACTTAGCAGGCTAGCAGCTGTTGCTATACACCGTTCTTAGTTCAATTTAGTATTCATAAATTTGTTTTGAAGTCTTTCCTCCAAAGGAAAAAAAATATAAAAAGAAATAAAAAAAGAAAAAATGGTATTAAAAAATAAAATAGTTACACTGTTGTCTACCTCTGTCTCCCGTTACAAGTTACATTAGCAGAAATTGTTATCCTCCACTGCAGTTAGTTGTATTTACTATTCATTCTCTGCTCTGCTGATGTACCCCGTCCCCTTCTACTACTGGCCGTGGCACCCATATAAAGCCCATATATAATTTCCCTAGCCTATCGTTACAAGGTAGAATGTTTACAGGCTTGTTGTCCAAACAAGTCAAGCCTTTTTCTCTTACTGTAATACGGGAACCGGAGTGTGCGTCATTTATTATTGCTTGGCCTGAAGACACCCTGTGTTCATTAATCCGGGAAAATGGCCTATGCACAATTTTTGGAGGCTCTTGCCTAAACAGACAACCCTGTCTTCTTCACTCTAATGCGGGTTCCGGTCTATGCACAATTTTGGGAGGCCCCGGCCTAAACAGACAACCCTGTCTTCTTCACACTAATGCAGGCTCCAGCCTATGCACAATTTTGGAGGCTTCGGCCTAAACAGACAACCCTGTCTTCTTCACACTTATGCAGGCTCTGGACTATGTACAATTTTTGGAGGCTCCGGCCTAAACAGACAACCCTGTCTTATTCACACATATGTCAGGAAGGTGTTAAAGTTTAAAAAAAAACAATTAAAACACAGGTTTTAGAAGAATAATTTTAGTAAAATAAATAATAACTTTTAACAAAAAATAAATAAGTAAAAAAAAAAAGGAAATAAAAAGGTTATGCCGGCCTTTGATGACGTCTGGCCATCATCGCCTGCAGCTCTCGGAGCTCCAACTGCAGGCCACAAATAAGCCAGGAGGCAGCAGTGTGTGAAAGCGGCGTAAGGCTGCCTCCACCTCAAAGTCTGTCGGGATATCTGTAGGGGTGGAAACAGTAATATAATTAGTATGATCCAGTTAAAGGGGTTGTCACAAGAAAAAAATTCTAAACTTTCAAACCAGCACCTGGATAATACTCTAGCAATTGCATGTCATTAAATATTTGGCATATCTACTGGAACGAGTTATTCAGTGACATGTATTTGTATTGAGCCATTTTTTTTCTTTGAACTGCTTACTGAGAAGGCTACACAACACACATGGTTAGTTTGGGGTTTGTACTTACTGGACACCCATACTGAGTGGTCTTCCCATGGTTCTGGGGAAAACTCCTCCCTGACGGTTGATGCTACAAAAGATAAAACATAAATGTAACTTATATTTTGAAGACAGAAGGTCCACCCATTACACGTTTTATTTTACCAACCTTCTACCTCTGGAAGTTGGGCTGGAGGTGTTGGAGGGGCGGGTGGGGTCCTCTCTTGCTGTTGTGGTGGAGGAGGGTGAGAGGGGCTCCACTGTGGTGCAGCAGCTGTCAAAAATCATTAAATAATGGTATTACATTCAACTCTAATGAACACTAGTGCTCTACTGTATCACTGCAGCTGCACTCCCATGTAGCCTGGATTAAAAATAAATTAAATATGTTTACACTTACTAGAAGCTGATGGTACTGTAGGGGCCATCTGACCTCGACGGTGACGTCATTGACGTTGCTCTGCAACATAAATCCGTACACAATTGTTATGATGGCTGACCATTTTTAATACTAACACTGTATACTACTACAAAGATATTATGGGTGAGAGGAGGGCCATATCAATTTTTTTCTTCTAAATGGGTATTTATCGCGATATATATTGTTATCGCAATAAATTTCTTAATATCGTTAACGTGGGAATATTTTTGATATCGCCCACTCACATTAGCTGCAGCATGAGCATTGAGCACATCTATGAGTCTGTATGTAGGAGGAGGAAGCTCTAACTATGAAGGGGCATATATCCAAGGGTACTTTCTTTCACACTAATGCATTTGCCTGACACAAACGGGAGAATGGCCAGCCCCATTAACAATAATGGGGGACGGCGCTGATCCTGCCGCTATCCGGCAAGAACACCGGGAATTGGCAGGACAAATACTGCAGAACAGCCTTCAGGATCACCACCACGTATGTGAAAGTAGCCTAAGGCAAATTACTGGGAAGGGCCACGTATCTGACAATACCTTCACTTGTTTGGGTGGAGTTAGAGGCATGGCCTAGCATGAAAGGAAATTTCTGCAGCACACTACGCACGCCCACATTGTCCTTCTATACAGTTTTCATTATTTGCACTCACTGGTATATACTGTATATCCAATACAGTACACTAATTTTTTAACATGTTTTTACTTTTCAAATATTTTGTTACTCACCCTGCCGTATCTCTGCGCGGATCTCATTAAGCCGCTCTGGGCACTTTAACTTCAAATCGGACCGTTTCCGCTGGATCTGGCCCAGGGTCCGCAAAGTGTCGAAATGATGGTGCAAGCCTCGGTTCACCTGCTGCACTCTCCTTCTTCTGCTGGTTCGGGTGTCAGTGTGTGCCATCGTAATCCTTCCGGTCCAGAGCTAAATGCTGAGGATCGCCTGGATGCCATTTTCCAAACTTCACTCTGCCTCTGAGGAGTGCAAGCAGCGGCCTAGCGCCGTGCGTGCCTGCGTATTATGCAATCGCTAGACAATAGTACAAAAGATTCGTACGCACTTTGTACACTAATGTACATATGTTTTACGTTAAGTAGCGTATCTTTAACAACGCTATGTTCGTTATTAGTCTGCGAATGTACACAGCTTCGACCGAATAGATTCGTATTAAGATCAAATCTTTTTAAAAATTCAACGAACATTCGGTGAAGCAAATTTTTCACGATTCGCTCATCTCTAGAATGCAGTCAAAATCATACAAATCTTTTAAACCCACTTTTTCATAGGCTTTTACTTTACTAATTCCACAACTGCTCTGAACTTTCATAATTGTAATTCTGCATGATACCTTTGGATATTCATTTTTTTAATAAAAATATTATATTTTAACACTATGTGGAATGACAACATTCAATATATTTAAACTCTAAATGATATGCTGTTTGCCATATGGCACTGCTGAGTTCAATCTGTTTAAGTATAAGATTAGTCAGTGTGAATCCATTAAACTACAGCAATGTTTTATTATTTCAAATGAAAATCTATTTCTGCTTCTTAATCTGTTACATGTTGGAGCTGGAAGGCTTGTATAAGAATGCACGTTACACTTGTATGCTTCATGAATATTAATCTTGGTTGAAATCTGTGTTTGTCTTATTGTGCCTTTTGTCAGCTTTTCAAAACCATCTCTTATTTTTAAAGCCCTTATCTAGATTAAATACAATAACATCATAATGCACTATGGCAGAGACAACGTAGAATAATCGAGCTGTCATTAAAAATATTTTAGCTAAAGTTTCACTCGAGAATTTTGCTGCATTGTAGAAACAAAGGCAAGAATATCTTGCAAATCAACCACTCTGCAAAAAGTAGGACTCATCTTCAACACTTATCTGTGTTTCCAAGAAAAAAAACATTGAAAGTAGCTATTCAGAAAAAGATTTAGAATAACCTTGTCTCTAAATGTTATAAACTATTTCTTTCTATATTATATAACATGTTTGGAGAAGAGTAAAAACTGTTAAAAACTATGGACAACTATCGTGCTGAATTTGCTTAATAAATTCAAAATTAAGCAACTATCTAGTGTTCATTAAAAATGTCCCACCATTATACTTCTGCAAAGTGTGTATAAGTCCTTTACCTAGGACCAGTCCTAGCACCAGTCCTTTACTGGTGCTTTTGAATCTGACATAAATCGGACAGAGCACTGCTTTAGGCTCCATTCACACGTCCTGTTTTTCTTTCCTGATTCAATCCTGATTTTTTCAGGACCCATTGAAATGAATGGGTCCAGATCAGGATCGAATCAGGAAAGAAAACCAGGACGTGTGAATGGAGCCTAAGACATCAGCAGGGAGGGGGAGGAAAATGTAGCTGTAGAAAAATATATAGACAGGAGGAATGCATCCAAGGAGGGTGGCTCACATAGGCTGTATACAGGGAGTACACACAAGTCAGTTTTCAGAGAAATAATTATATAGGCTGTTTAATGCTTCACGATGTATTACTAAGAGGGACATATACACATTAGAAAAGTCATATAAAACTAGGAGCAGGTTACAAACTATGAGGCATCTAAAAAGTAATGAACAGAAACTGCATATTGTAATTATTTTTTTTATTCAAGATAATCACTAAGGGGTTGTTCACATATCAGTTATTTGATCAGTTATTTCCATCAGTTATTGTGAGCCAAAACCAGGAGTGGACACTAAAGAGAGATCAGGTATAATGAAAAGCTCTGCACCTGTTCTGTGTTTTTGACCCGCACCTGGTTTTGGCTGACAATAACTGATGAAAATAACTGATCAAATAACTGATATGTGAACAACCCCTAACATATGTAAAGAGCATTTTTTTTTCATGTCAAAAGTTTTCTTAGGTTTACAAATAGTCATTGCTCTTAAATTGTGATGGAAGGGCATACAGTATAATATATTAAGGCCCTGTAGAAAAAAAAGTAGTGGGTCCAGCACAAGAATTATTTATTTCAAATATCTTTTAAAAAGTCCAAAAATGGCATACACCAGGGCATCTCCCCACACCAGTCAACACTTTTCGGACTGTACTCAATCTTTTTTCATAATAAAAAATAAATGAATCTCTTTTATGTTTAAAAAAAGACTGCACTCAAATAGGTGTAAATGTCACATGATCCACTAATGATAGGGGAGGAGGGTGTTGGGTGGAAGCTAAGGGTGAGATCAGTGTATTAACCATTGCAAATCCAGGAAAAAAATAAAGTAAAACAAGACTGTATGGTTGTAGACACACTGTTATATCTGAATAACATAAGCTGGTATGCTGATAAGAATAATAAATGTAGGTACACTGCTATACTTATGTATCATAAATTGTCATGCTGATAATGATCAGTAAAAATGTATTACTTCTTGGAGCCTGTTCAGACATTAAGGCCCTAGTTAAATTATCTTCAGGGCTTTCAAACAGTGAAGCGATAGTTATAAAAAAATATAAAAATTCAAATCATTTTAAGTGAATTGGGAAAAAATCAAAATGGCAAAATCAGAGTCTTTTCATCACTCGACCTCCCCAAAAAAATGAATAAAAATGATCAAAAGGGCAGAAGAAAAAAATAAACAATAAAAAAACTAAATAAGCCCTCATACTTCTATGTGAACAGAAAAAAAAAAGATATGGCAACGGGAAGGCATGGAGTAAAAAATGAAAATGCAAACATGAAACTCACCCTGTCCTCAATGTGTTAAAGCATATACTGAATTAATTAAAATGTTCGACTTGCTGTGAAATTTTGATTACAATCAAGGCACCTTTTCATGGTGACTGTACAGGTCGTGAATGAAAAGAAAAGAAGCCTTTGCTCTTTCCTTTGTGTTTTCTCTTAATGCATACAAAGTAAATTGCTACTTGCCAAAATTAATAACATCCTTTATTACTGTTATTATAAAAGTATATTTTGTGTTTACAGCAAAAAGAAGCTAAAGAAAATGTTAACCTTAAGAAATTTCTCTAAATAAATAGACATTAATTATATATCACCAGATAATTATTCTTTTTAGATTGTTTATAATGTATTATCATTCTTTGCCATAAAATTTAACACATGTTCTAAGGCTACATCCTCTGTCTGATGAGCCCTGACTGTAATTTCAGTTTGTGACCCTCAGGTTGTACTCTGCATGTAATATTCTATCTCTCTGACAGGCCATGTATATGACATTTTATTCTTAAAGAGGTGGTTTAAGTTAAACAGATATCTGCTTTAGTTCCTCAGACTTTTCAAGATCATTTAGTGGGAACCTTAGCTGCAGTCATTTAGTAGACCTTCAAGGCCCCTTTACACTGCCAGATGAAGCTGACAATTGTCATGAAGTGAGTGGTCCTTCCCGACAATTGGCTGTTTGTCCGTAGACAAACAGAAATCCTTTGCACAGTATGGGGAGGAGAAATTGCTAATGCCGTTGTTCATACCCAAACAGTTTCATTGTTTGTGGGCAGCAGATCTCTGTTTACAGCACAATCTGCTGCCCACAAATTTAGGTGACCGCAACAACAAATTCTATTAGCCAATGAATGAACATTTTACTCATTGATCAGATAATCGGTGGTACTTTTAAACTGGACGATTATTACTAAAAATCATTCATACAAATATTGGGCAGTGTAAAGGGGCCAGTGTTACTGTCAGAGGATAAAAGTTTGTGAAAATAGTAAATTCCACTTGCTGAAGTGAGACAACCCCTTTAAAGATGATCAAGAGAAATGTACAATGTTTAGGTGCACTCACATTAGTAAATGTGGACCAATATTTGGATTAATATATCTGTCCCAATGTTCATACTTTATTGTGACCCTTTCGTATTGTTTGTAAAAAGATTAGATTACCACTAATATTGTTGGTTCTAGTCTCATAAACGGGGGACATATCGCTAAGATATGCCCCCAATGTCTGATAGTTGTGGGTCCCACTTCATGCATGCTATTCACTTCTATAGAGTTGGCTGACAGCTATCTATGTCTGTGCCTTGCGACCCACTTAATGTATTACATATCAAGACATAATTAACAACCCCGTATACAGTAGGTGCAGTATAAAATCTATGCTATAAAATACACATAACACCGCATGTTATCCAGTATTTTCTCCTGAAGCAGTCATGCCACCACTTTATTGTAACAATAATGTTAAATATAGAGGTAGCGTTTCTTCACACATGTCATACTCACCCCTTTCTTCAGTGCCAATCTATATGGCTCTGGTCCGGTCCTCAACACATGATCACTGCAACTGATCACTGTCTAAGAAAGAAAGGAGTGAGTATAACTTGATTTTTAATTTTAGGAAATTTGGGGGGATTTTTAGTTACACAACCCATACTCTTGTGCCCACAAAATGGCAGTGTAATGCATTGAGAGGACTCCTCCTGGAGTCCTCTACATTATGTGCACATGCTCCATAGTCCTCTCAATTCATTACACAGGTGGTTTGCAGGAAACAGGAGTATTAAAGGAACATTTTCATCAAACCTTTTTATAAAAAATGAACTGCCTATTAGAGATGAGCGAATCTATTCGTCGATTCGTTGATTCGTATCGAATCTTGGAAATTTTAAGCTGCTAAGCGAATCCGAATATTAGGTGATTCGCTCCGTTAAGATTCGAAAATGTTCCGAAGGCTTTCTACGCATTCACTACGTACTTGTCAGATAAATTGTACGCTAATGCTACGTATAAGTTACTCTATACGCTGTTGCGTACGAATTCAAATAATTAGCAAACTTTTACTGTTAGTTTGTTATTCGTGCGCAAAAGCCCGGGAAGAGAGCGGTCACCTGACCTAGTGGGCAGGGCTTGCTCTGATTGGCTCAGGCTCAGTAAGCCAGTGACGCATCACTTCTGCCATGACTGCTGAGACGAGCAGAAGCACTGTGTGTGAAGTTCTGAGACACTGAGACCGGTGTTGTTGAAATTGGGGTGTAATTGTTCAGGGAATCCTTATTACACATCAGGGATACTGCAGGGCAAGTGCAGGGCTAGTGCAGGGCCAGTGCAGGGATAGTAATTAATCAGGCAGGGAGAGAGAGAGACAGGGAGAGAGATAGGGAGAGACAGGGAGAGAGACAGGGACAAAGACCAGCTGCAGGGCCACAGAGTGAAGTGAAAAATGTCTGGAATGAATAATCAAAAGAGGTCCAGTTCCAGCCAGACCTCGAGCTCTAAAAAAAGGAGAAGGTAGCACAGGGCAGCACTGACAAAGGACCTGTAGCCGGAGCTTCTACTTGTAGTATTCGCAATGCTTGTCTTGTGTTCCACCGGGCTAACCCACCACGGCGCAAAATTGTAGTGGAGGAGAAAGTGGATGACATAGTGGAGTGGATGGCACGCTCATCTCAGTCTCAGCCAGATGATCTGCTGTCATCTGCTGATACAGTATCCATATGTAGCCAGCAGTCAGACTCAGAGCGTTCCTCCTCCTCCACCATTCCTCTCCAGCAAAGCCCGTCATTTTCGTACACAATCTGTACACTCATGCGTACGTGTTCAAAGAAGTTGCGTACCTTTTAAAACTCAACATTTGTTATTAGTGCGTGAATGTTTGCTAAACGCCACATAATAACGTATATTTTGTACGCAGATTTAACGAATATATTCGTTGAATATACGAATCTTATGAAAAGTTCGACGAATGTTAGTTGAATAAAATTTTTAATGATTCGCTCATCTCTACTGCCTATATGTGAATATTTGATTGGAGACTTGGGCAAAGAAGTGGTAAATTACTTCTAGCACTGATAAATGTAAGGTTATGCACATTGGAAGGGAAAATGGAAGTCACCAGTACTTTTCTGGGCTCCTATGAACAAGACCGACATATCAGAGCTGGAGAAGGTTCAGAGGAAGACAACTAAAGTAATAACTGGAGTGGGTGGCCTACAGTACCGAGAAAGATTGTCAACATTACGGTTATTTAGTTTAGAAAAAAGACAACTGAGGGGTGATCTAATTACTA
Source organism: Rhinella marina (assembly GCA_900303285.1). Taxonomy (NCBI): domain Eukaryota; kingdom Metazoa; phylum Chordata; class Amphibia; order Anura; family Bufonidae; genus Rhinella; species Rhinella marina. Next base: position 55,314 of record ONZH01022883.1, on the reverse strand, counting down.
TATATAAACATATCTGGGGCCAGTACAGAGACCCCCATGGCACCCTCCCTCCCCATGCCAAATTCTTGTCCTAACCTCTTCCCTCCAGCCAGATGTGACTTGACCTGCATGCACTTTCTTTAATACTGGTGTCTTCTTATGCGGCACAAGGGTCTTTGGGCCCCCTCAGGCTCCTGGATCAGTTGCGACTGCTACCTTTGCAACCCCTGTAGTTATGCCCCTGTCCTCTACATCTAGAGAAATTAATGTTTCTACATCAACATAAAAGAGGATTCTTTACAGTAAGAGCAGTGAGACTATGGACTCTCTGCCTGAGGAGGTGGTGATGGTAAATTCACTAAAAGAGTTCAACAGAGGCCTGGATGTATTTCTGGAGTGTAAAAATATTACAGGTTATAGCTACTAGTGATGGGTCGTTGAACCAGGGAGTTATTATGATTGATTGGATTCGGGAAGGAATGTGTCACCAATTTTTTTTTTTTTCTGCCAGTTCAAACCAAATGGTGACACATCTAACATTTTTGTAATCTGTTTTCATTTTCTGAATGCAGATTTATTTATTCTATTTCCTGAGCATGGTTATAGAGGCTGCCATTTGCCTGAGCCATTCTTAACAGCATTTAGAAATCATTAAGAGAATTGCTTTACGGAAGCCACATGGTCCATAAACACAATGATACTCTATTGACTTCTGTGAGACAGATTTCTGGGCACCCTCTGTGACCTGTGCAGAGGTCATTGTACAAGGAAAAAATAGATAAGCTTTGAGTTTCACCTATTGGGAGTGGTGGATCATGTGTTATCTATATATAGATGTGATATCATTACAGGCAGGATTAGAATGACAGATACATAGATAACTACTGTAAAGTGATCTATACAAACCAAGAAGTGGCACCTATTATTAAGCTCAGTAGCCAGTGCAAATACTGCAGGATTTTATGTTTTTTGTTTAATTATAGATATTGTCATGGGAAATTAAAAATAAAATCATCAAAAATATTTAAAAATGTGTTAAATAGGGATGAGCGAGCACTAAAATGCTCGGGTGCTCGTTATTGGAATCGAATTTTTCCCGATGCTCGGGTGCTCGTTTCGAATAACGAACCCCATTGAAGTCAATGGGAGACTCGAGCATTTTTTGCAGGGGACCGGGGCTCTTCATAGGGAAGGTTGCGTGAAAACCTGGAAACCTCAGAAAATGATGGAAACACCACGGAAATGGACAGGAAACAGCAGGGGCAGCATGCATGGATGCCTCTGAGGCTGCCTAATCCCACCATTACCCCAAATTCTCAGGCAACAGCCTGGTGGTGACCCTCAAGGCAATTGTGCTCACCCAAACCAAGAAAGGCGAGGCACATGCCCATCACGTGTTAGGAAAGCACCCAACTAGGTGCAACGAAGGTCCATCACCGCCTGCAGGTGACACCACTGCTCATGCTGGCACTGCTGTGCTATCCCCCGCCCCATGATGCAGGCATAAGCCTGACACAGCATGGTGACAGCGTAGTGACACCAACAAGTGACCAAGTTAGATTGAGGTAGCAGGTGAACCACCCAAAAATGTAGCCTGACACAGCATGGCGGTGAACCCATAGTGACCAAGTTAGACTCAGGTGGCAGGTGAAGCACCCAAAAATTTAGCCTGACACAGCATGGCAGTGACACCACCAATGCCTTGGTCACACTGAGATTGCAGTCAAATGTCTGTAGGTGAGCCTCCCAAAAATTTGTTTTGGAGTGTCCGAAGTTGACCCTCCTAAAAAATTGTTTTGGAGTGTCTGTAGTTGACACTCTTGTAAAATAGTTTTTTTGTTTTTCCTGTTATTAGTTTATGTACAACCCATGGCTGGCATGGTGGGAATATATAGGTTTGCTTCACAGACAGTCCACTGCACTGTTACATTTTCTTCATCATTGCCAATTACTTGTTCACCAACTGTTGTCTGGCAATGATAAAGGGGAAGGTGAATTCACTGCCGAAGAAAAGTGTCATCCTCCTACAAGTCTCCACTTGTTCTCAATTGAAAAGGGGATGTTCTTGCCGTGGCCTTCCTCATAGTGGCCGCTTCTGCGGACGACAGAGGTGGTGTACCTACGGACAGCCTGACCGAACATGATGGCAGACGGGGAGACACTCCCTCATGTAAAATTGTTTTTTGAGTGTCTGTATTTGACGCTACTAAAAAATTTATTAGAGAGAGGGCCTGTAGGTGGCCCTCCGTAAACATTGTTTGTATAGAGCGCCAGTTGGCCCTCAGAAACATTGCCTGTTGGCTCAGCGTTTCTGTGCGAAGAGGAGGAGGAGGGGTTGGAGGAAAAGGCATAATAAGTCTGAGAAACCGTGACCGAGGTAGGCCCCGCAATCCTTGGTGTGGGCATTACATGAGTGGCCCCAGGGTCAGACTCAATCCCAGCCTCTACCAAGTTAACCCAATGTGCCGTCAGGGAGATATAGTGTCCCTGCCCGCCAGCACTTGTCCACGTGTCCGTGGTTAGGTGGACCTCATCACTAACCGCGTTGGTCAGGGCACGGATGATGTTCTGTGACACGTGCTGGTGTAGGGCTGGGACGGCACATCGGGAAAAATAATGGCGGCTGGGGACCAAGTACTGAGGGACAGCCACCGCCATCAGGTTGCAGAAAGCCTCAGTCTCTACCAGTCTATAGGGCAGCATCTCCAGGCTCAACAATTTGGAGATGTGGACATTTAGGGCTTGGGCATGTGGGTGGCTGGAATTGTATTTGCGCTTGCGCTCAAATGTCTGCTGCAAAGACAGCTGAACGCTGCGCTGTGACACATTGGTGGAGGTTGTGGAGGATCGTGCAGGTTAATGGGTGGTTGTAGGGCGGGAGGCGCTCATGTCGGGGTCCTGGGCGGGGGGTGGACTCGCCGAGCCAGCATGTGACACAGGGGAAGGGGCAGTGGTGTGACCCGCAGGAGGTGAACGGCCTTGGTTCCACTGAGTCGGGTGTTTAGCACTCATATGCCTGCACATGCTGGTAGTGGTTAGGCTGGTAGTGGTGTCTCCCCTGCTGATCCTGGTGTGGCACAGGTTGCACACCACAGTCCGTCGGTCATCCTCACTTTCTTTAAAAAACCTTCAGACTTGCGAACATCTAGGCCTCGGCACGGGAGCTTGACTCCGTGAAACAGTTGCTGATCTACCTGCTCTGGCCCTGCTTCTCCCTCTGGCCACCCCACTGCCTCTTCCAACCTGTTCTGGTGCTGCACTTGCCTCCACTTCAGAAGCACTGTCTTGAGTTGGATTACCAACCCAGCTCGGGTCAGTCACCTCATCATCCACCAGCTCTTTCTCCGATTCCTCACTCTGCTCCCCCCTCCGACTTACTGCCCTGACAACAACGTCACTGTCTGACAACCGTGTCTCATCATCATCATCATCATCCGACACCTCTTCACGCACTACTTGCACTAATTCCACACTCTCATCACCCACAGACTGCGAAAGTTCTAAATTTTGGGCATCGGGACAGAGCAACTGCTCAGGTTTCTGTAGAGCAGTGGTTTGTGTCTCTGGGTAGGGTCCTGAAAAGAGTTCCTGTGAGTATGCCGGATCTGAATCCATACTTTTCATTGGGGGGGGCAGGTTGGGGGGAAAAAGGTTGAGCTGGAGGAGCCAGAGGTCTACTCCCTTGGCTAGCGTGGGTGGACTGCGTGGAAGACTGGGTGGTGGATAAATTACTGGACGCATTGTCCGCTATCCAAGTCATCACCTGTTCGCACTGTTGTGGTTTTAATAGTGGTAACCAGTAAGTTGCGAGATGAAGCTAGGGAGTGAAACTCTGCGGCGTTCCACTGCTCCCTCATCAACATGTACTGTGTCACCCTGCCCAGGACCACGGCCTCTGCCCCTACACTACTTGAACGCCCACGCCCGCGCCCACACCTTCGTCCTCGACCCTTAGCCCTTGGGTTCAACATTTTGTATGTTCACTTCAATGTATGATATATAACTGAGAGAAAAAATGTAGTCTTTAGACGGCGGCTTTTGTACCGCAAACCACTCAATTTGTCGCTGCACTGTATAATTTCAAAAAAGATAGAGAAGACGTAATGTTTAGATGTAGGCTTTAGGCCCACAAATCACTGAATTTGTCGCTGCACTGTATAATTTGAAAACTGAGAGAATAAACGTAGTGTTTAGACGGCGGTTTTTGTCCCGCAAACCACTCAATTTGTCGCTGCACTGTATAATTTGAAAACTGAGAGAAAAGACGTAGTGTTTAGATGTAGGTTTTAGGCCCGCAAATCACTGAATTTGTCGCTGAACTGTATAATTAGAAAAAAGAGAGAAAAGACATAGTGTTTAGACGGCGGTTTTATTCCCGCAAAGCACTCAATTTGTCGCTGTACTGTATAATTTGAAAACTGAGAGAATAAACGTAGTGTTTAGATGGAAAGTTTTGTAACGCAAACCACTCAATTTGTCACTGCACTGTATAATATATAACTGAGAGAAAAAAACGTAGTGTTTAGACGGCGGCTTTAGTACCGCAAAGCACTCAATTTGTCGCTGCACTGTATAATATATAACTGAGAAAATAAACGTATTCCCTAGACTGACGCTAATGTACAGTACACTACATAATTGTTCACTGGACTGTAGTGTATATCACTGAGAGAAAAAAATGTATTCACTAGACTGCACTACAGATCCCAGCAAGCCAAGGTGCAGCAGCAGCAGCAAAAATGAGTACTGAGAGGGCTTTAGACAATTTCTTTTGGGTCTGTGTGGATCACGTGCTGTCCCTTCTACCACCAGTGCACAGTGTGCAGCCAAGATGGCGGTAGCTGCACTACAAGTCCCAGCCAGCAGTAGACCCCCCCCAAAAAAAAAAAAAACTTGCTTGTAGCCCTTAGAAAGGTTGTTGGGTTCTTTGGGGATGATTCCTGCCTAACCAACATCTAAATTGAGGCCCTAACAGCCTGCAGCCAAGATGGGATTGAGATTGCAGTCAAATAGCTTTGGATGAGCCTCCCAAAAATTTTTTTTGGAGTGTGTGAAGTCGACCCTCCGAAATTTTTATTTTTTTGTGTCTGTGGTTGACGATACTGAAAAATTGTTTTAGAATGTCTGTAGTTGACGCTCCTGAAACATGGTTTTAGAGTGTCTGTAGTTGACGCTCCTGAAAAAAGGTTTTAGAGTGTCTGTAGTTGACGCTCCGGAAAAATTGTTTGGAGAGAGGGCCTGTAGGTGGCCCTCCGGAAACATTGTCTTAAAAGAGTGCCAGTTGTCCCTCTAAAAAATTCCCTTTTGGGTCAGCATTTGGCAATGAAGAGAAGGAGGAGGAGTACAGGAGAGGAGAGGAATCGAATACTTAAGGAATCTTATTCTTTAGCTGCTTTCCCCAGGAGGAAATTTAAATTCCGGTGAAATCCAGGCTTTGTTCATTTTAATAAGCGTCAGCCTGTCAGCGCTGTCAGTTGACAGGCGTGTACGCTTATCGGTGATAACGCCACCAGCTGCACTGAATACCCGCTCTGACAACACGCTAGCGGCAGGGCAGGCCAGCACCTCCAAGGCGTACAGCACCAGTTCAGGCCACATGTCCAGCTTTGAAACCCAGTAGTTGTATGGAGCAGAGTGATCGGTCCGGACGTTGGTATGGTCAGCTAGGTACTCCCACACCATCTTTCTGTAAAGCTCCCCCCTACTCTGCCTAGACTGAGGACAGGTGACAGTGTCTTGCTGGGGTGACATAAAACTGGCAAAGGTCTTGGAGAGCGTTCCCCTGCTAGAGCTGAACAAGCTGCCTGCTCGCCTCCTCTCCCCCGCTACTTGGCCCACAGAACCACGCCCTCTGCCGCTAGTGGCGTCAGATGGGAAGGATTGTTTCAGCTTGTGCACCAGGGCCTGTTGATATTGATTCACTCTCATACTCCTTTCCTCTACAGGGATGAGAGTGGAAAGGTTCTGCTTGTACCGTGGGTCCAGGAGAGTGAACACCCAGTAATCGGTGTTTGAAAAAATGCTTCTAATGCGAGGGTCACGGGATAGGCAGCCTAACATGAAGTCTGCCATGTGTGCCAGATTCCCAACATGCAAGAATTCCCTCTCCTCACTGGACTGACTCTCCATTTCCTCCTCCTCCTCCTCTTCAGCCCATACACGCTCAAGAGTTAAGAAGGACTGAGCATTGGTACCCTCTTCTGTCTCGCCAACATTCTCCTCCTCTTCCTCCTCATTCTCATCCCCCTCCTCTAATACGCGCTGAGAAACAGACAGGAAGGTGCTCTGGCTATCAAGCGACGTATCTTCTTCCTCCATCTCCTGTGACGAGCGCAAAGCTTCTGACTTCATGCTGAGCAGTGAGTTTTTCAACAGGCAAAGCAGCGGGATGGTGAGGCTGATAATGGCGGCATCGCCGCTAACCATCTGTGTTGACTCCTCAAAGTTGCTCAACACCTGACAGATATCAGACATCCACATCCACTCCTCATTGTAGACTTGAGGAAGCTGACTGACCTGACTACCAGTTCTGGTGGAAGTTGACATCTGGCAGTCTACAATCGCTCTGCGCTGCTGGTAAACTCTGGATAACATGTTTAATGTCGAATTCCATCTCGTGGGCAAGTCGCACAACAGTCGGTGAGCTGGCAGTTGTAGGCGCCGTTGCGCTGCCCTGAGAGTGGCAGCATCTGTGGTTGACTTGCGGAAATGCGCACAGATGCGGCGCACCTTGGTGAGCAAATCTGAAAAATTGGGGTATGTCTTGAGGAACCGCTGAACTATGAGATTGAACACGTGGGCCAGGCATGGCACATGTGTCAGTCTGCCGAGTTGCAGAGCCGCCACCAGGTTATGCCCGCTGTCACACTCAACCATACCTGGCTTGAGGTTCAGCGGTGCCAGCCACAGATCGGTCTGCGCCGTGATGCCCTGTAACAGCTCTTGGGCGGTGTGCCTTTTGTCACCTAAGCTCAGCAGTTTGAGCACCACCTGCTGGCACTTACCCACGGCACTGCTGCTGCGCCTAGAGCTACCGACTGAAGGCGCCGTGCCCACGGATGGTAATTCGGAGGAGGAGGGGTTGGAGGAAGAGGCATAGTACATCTGAGAAACCGTGACCGAGGTAGGCCCTGCAATCCTCGGTGTGGGCAGTACATGAGCGGCCCCAGGGTCAGACTCGGTCCCAGCCTCCACCAAGTTAACCCAATGTCCCGTCAGTGAGATATAGTGTCCCTGCCCGGCAGCACTTGTCCATGTGTCCGTGGTTAGGTGGACCTTATCACTAACCGCGTTGGTCAGGGCACGGATGATGTTCTCTGACACGTGCTGGTGTGGGACGGCACATCGGGAAAAATAGTGGCGGCTGGGGACCAAGTACCGTGGGACAGCCACCGCCATCAGGTTGTTGAAAGCCTCAGTCTCTACCAGTCTATAGGGCAGCATCTCCAGGCTCAATAATTTGGAGATGTGGACGTTTAGGCCTTGTGCATGTGGGTAGCTGGAATTGTATTTGCGCTTGCGCTCAAATGTCTGCTGCAAAGACAGCTGAACGCTGCACTGGGACACATTGGTGGAGGTTGTGGAGGATCGTGGAGGTGAAAGGGTGGTTGTAGGGCGAGAGGCGCTCGTGCCGGGGTCCTGGGCGGGGGGTTGACTCGCCGAGCCAGCATGTGATACAGGGGAAGGGGCAGTGGTGTGACCCGCAGGAGGTGAATGGCCTTGGTTCCACTGAGTCGGGTTTAGCACTCCTATGCCTGCACATGCTGGTAGTGGTTAGGCTGGTAGTGGTGGCTCCCCTGCTGATCCTGGTGTGGCACAGGTTGCACACCACAGTCCGTCGGTCATCCTCACTTTCTTTAAAAAACCTCCAGACTTGCAAACATCTAGGCCTCGGCACGGGAGCTTGACTCCGTGAAACAGTTGCTGATCTAACTGCTCTGGCCCTGCTTCTCCCTCTGGCTACCCCACTGCCTCTTCCAACCTGTTCTGGTGCTGCACTTGCCTCTCCCTCAGAAGCACTGTCATTAGTTGGATTACCAACCCAGCTCGGGTCAGTCACCTCATCATCCACCAGCTCTTCCTCCGATTCCTCACTCTGCTCCCCCCTCGGACTTACTGCCCTGACAACAACGTCGCTGTCTGACAACCGTGTCTCATCATCATCATCATTATCATCATCCGACACCTCTTCACGCACTACTTGCACCAAGTCCACACTCTCATCACCCACAGACTGTGAAAGTTCTAAATTTTGGGCATCGGGACAGAGCAACTGCTCAGGTTGCTCTTGAGCAGTGGTTTGTGTCTCTGGGTAGGGTCCTGAAAAGAGTTCCTGTGAGTATGCCTGATTTGAATCCATACTTTCCATGGGGGGGGGGGGCAGGCTGGGGTGAAGGAGGTTGAGCTGGAGGAGACAGAGGTCTACTCCCTTGGCTAGCGTGGGTGGACTGCGTGGAAGACTGGGTGATGGATAAATTACTGGACGCATTGTCCGCTATCCACTTCATCACCTGTTCGCACTGTTGTGGTTTCAATAGTGGTGTACCACGTGACCCAGTAAGTTGCGAGATGAAGCTAGGGAGCGAAACTCTGCGGCGTTCCACTGCTCCCTCATCAGCATGTACAGTGTCACCCTGCCCAGGACCACGGCCTCTGCCCCCTACACTACTTGAACGCCCAAGCCCACGCCCTCGTCCTCGACCCTTAGCCCTTGGGTTCAACATTTTGTATATTCACCAAACTGTTGAGTTAATATCTGAGGCCAAAACCGTATTCAGTAGAAAGTAGAATTACTATCTGAGGCAAAAAAAATGTAGTCTTTGGACTCCAGCTATTGCACCGCAAACCACTCAATTTTGCACTGGACTGTAGTTTATATAACTGAGAATAAAAATGCATTCTCTAGACTGTGGCTAGTGTATCGCACACCTCACAATTGTTCACTGGACTGTAGTTTATATAATTGAGTGAAAAAAATTATTCTCTAGACTGCGGCTAGTGTATCACAAACCTCACAATTTTTCACTGGACTGTAGTTTATATAATTGAGTGAAAAAAATTATTCTCTAGACTGCGGCTAGTGTATCGCACACCTCACAATTGTTCACTGGACTGTAGTTTATATAATTGAGTGAAAAAAATTATTCTCTAGACTGCGGCTAGTGTATCGCACACCTCACAATTGTTCACTGGACTGTAGTTTATATAATTGAGTGAAAAAAATTATTCTCTAGACTGCGGCAAGTGTATCACACACCTCACAATTTTTCACTGGACTGTAGTTTATATAATTGAGTGAAAAAAATTATTCTTTAGACTGCGGCAAGTGTATCGCACACCTCACAATTGTTCACTGGACTGTAGTTTATATAATTGAGTGAAAAAAATTATTCTCTAGACTGCGGCTAGTGTATCGCACACCTCATAATTGTTCACTGGACTGTAGTTTATATAATTGAGTGAAAAAAATTATTCTCTAGACTGCACTACATATCCCAGCAAGCCAAGGTACAGCAGCAGCAAAAATGAGTACTGAGGACTTTGTGCAATTTTATTGGGGTCTGTGTGGACCATGTGCTGTCCCCTTTCTGCCACCAGTGCACAGTGTGCAGCCAAGATGGTGGTAGCTGCACTACAAGTCCCAGCCAGCAGCCTAGAGGAGGACAAAAAAAATGTCGTTGTAGCCCTTAGAAGGAGCGTTGGGTTCTTTGTGGATGATTCCTGCCTAACCAGATTCTAATTTCACGCCCTAACAGTGTGCAGCCAAGAAGGTGGTAGCTGCACTACAAGTCCCAGCCAGCAGCCAGGAGGAGACCAAAAAAAAAAAAACGTGCTTGTAGCCCTTAGAAGGGCTGTTGGGTTCTTTGTGGGTGATTCCTGCCTAACCAACAACTAAATTCAGGCCCTAACACTCTCCCTGACAGACAGCAGCTCTATCCCTAATCTCATGCAGATGGCGTATGACGCGAGCAGCGCGGGACCAGATTCTTATATTCCCAGGTCATCTGATCTGGCCAGCCAATCCCTGCTATCGATTTGTAGGGGCCCCACGTGATGATAGGAGGTACCAAAGACTCTCCTGCATGTTGATTGGCTGAAAAAAGGCGGCTAACATGCAGGAAGAAGAAGTTGCTATTTCCTCGAGGATCGCGATATGCTCGTCCAAGTAGCGAGCATATGCGATTACCCTAATGCTCGAATGAGCACCAAGCTCGGACGAGCATGTTCGTTCATCTCTAGTGTTAAACATAAAAACATGGTTTAAGCAATAGGTAATTTTCTGATGACTCATTCCTTTTAACTTTCTTAATCAGACCATTCACTGGGCCAGAGAGGGAAAGGTATGAGTAACTCAATTAGAGCATTGCTCTTCTGTGGACAACACAGTTGACTTCTAATAAAAGGAAAGGCAGAAAGAACAGAATTGTTTGATATCTAAAAAAACTGTTTCACTGGTGCTTGGGACTGGCAGAACAACTGTTAAGCAATGTTTTAACAGATTACATCACATCACCTGCAATAGCCCATTCATTACTCACACAATGCAGACAATTATATTCTTGTTAGAGAAATGATTTCATTACCACAGTGTTGAGATTGGCTTTGTGGCCCACCACTGCCAACCAGAAAGAGAGGTCATTATGTATCAGAGCAATATTGTAAGGGATACTTGATTAAAAAGAGCTGTGCTAGCACGGCAAGTTAATAGTTGTTATACTGATCCACTGATAAAATGTACTGCAGTAATCATTGAAAAGATGGTCTCAATAAATTAAAGAACATTGCGGTGACTTCTTTTACATTGGCTGAGCTCAAAAGTCTTTCAAGAAAATAAAAGTGATGAATGCATTGGCAAAGAGGAAAATCTATAATACACTTTAGCATTTAACAGAAAAGATATTAAAACTGTAAAAAGAGCTATCATCTAGACATAATAGAACATATGTACAATAGACATATTTCTATACGTATGGTTCATATTTAAAGGGAACCTGTTGAACATGGTGTGTGAGCCGATGGTATAATGCTATTGAGTACGAGGATGTGAGCAGATAGCTGTAAAGTTTTTTGGAAAATATTCAATAAAACTTGCAAATCTATACATTTATTTTCTTTCTGCTGGTTAAAACCAGATAGTAACACACATCCTTTTTTTCTAATCTCATTTATTTTCTTATTGCAGATATTTTTTTGAATTCTATTTCCTGAACATGATTATGGAGGCGGCCATCTTCCCTGAGCTGTTCTTAACAGCATTTAAACCAGATTAAGAAAATTGCTTTATGACAGCCCCATGGGCCATAGACACAATGGTCAGGAGGGGACCCTTATTGACTTCTATGGAAGAGTTTTCTAGGCACTATCTGTGACCTGTACAGAGGTCATTGATCAAGGAAAGAATAGATAATCTCTGACAGTCACCTATTGTGAATGCTGGATCCTGTCTTATCTATACACAGAGGTGATATAATTATAGGAAGGATTAGAATGATAGATGAGCAGGTAACTGCAGTAAAGTGATCTGTACAGACCAAGAATTGGCACCTATTATTAGGCTTAGTGGTCCCCATAGGGACAACACATGTAAAATGGTGGAGGAATAGATTTTTTTTCCTACTTCCCACTACATTGTATGCCATATTAAATGGTGCCATTAGAAAGTACAATTTGTCCCACAAAAAACAACCCCTTATATGGATATGTGAACAGAAAAAAAATATATATATATGGCTCCAGGAAGATAGGGAAGAAAAATAAAAAAGGAAAAACAAAGAAACCCCTGGTATCCAAAGGGTTAAGCAAGTGTGCAGTGTATTATAGCCAAAGTAAGGTCAAGTTCTCTACATGTTGAGCCATCATAGGCTTGTCACTATTACAGTGAAAATTTATCTGAAAATAATACACAGTTAGCGGAAAATATACACAGAAGAACAGATCTGCTGACAAGCTAAATGACCTGTCTTCTTTTTCTGTGATTTTTTTCAGACAATGCAGGATCAGATTTTAAAAGATAAGATTTTCAAAGTATAAAGGAAAAAGTGGGAGATTCCTATAGAAGAAGACTGGTCATTTAGATATGTCAGCAAATAATTTGTTTTCTATTGATCACATTGTTGCCATATATCGTTTTTGTTTCTGCCTGAGACAACTTTTTATTTGAGTGACAAGCCATGATGGTCTTATATGGTGGTGAGTAACATCTAATCTTTATAGCAATTCAGCCTTTATTTAAAAAGCTATAAAGGTCTCAATAATGAACATATAAGGCAACATGAGCCACCCTAGTAACATAGGTTCAGTCATTAAAACCTTCTTTCTTGCTTGGTTTATGTATTTTTGTGGAGTTATGAATATCATATTACTAATTTCATGACCATGCTTTCCTGCAGTGATTCACGTTAAGTATGGTTATGTACTAAGAAAATCTAGGATCCTTGACCCCTTGTTACTCACCTATTAAACCACAAATTATAAAGTCATGTTATATATTTTAAAACATTTATTATAATGCCGTACTTCAGGAACGAGATCTTTTCTAGCCATATATTTTATAGATGTCTCCAAGTATTAACTATGCACTACATAGAAAAACATAACTGCAGCTAGTCCAATTAATAGCAAGCAAGTTATGTGTTCTGAAAAACTGGATGGAGCCAAATTGTGAAATATTTGACAACTACCGTGGTATATAATATTTTAGATTATGGAAGGAAACAGATATATCCAGAGATAACATTTGCACGCATGTGGTTCCAACCATTGACTTACACAGAACAGTAGGAGGCCCCATAGCACAGATCAAACTGGGCCTGATTTCATCAAGAGCCACATAGCACCCTCTTGGTCTGCCTCTATGGTATTTATGCTTTTGAATAGAATAGAGCATCTCACCAATAAATCCCTCCAATGAAAAACAGTCAAGTGTACTTTAACCAAAAACATCTTCAACCAATTTACAGCATTCAAGACATCTAATATGAAGTACTTCGTCTTAAAATGAATCTGTCATTATGGCTCACTCCCCTCTTGCCCCAAACTACTGTAATGGAAAAATATGTAATTATTTCTTTCTACTCACTGTCAGTGCTTAAAAGGCATCTGTCAGCAGTTTTGTACATATGAAACTGGCTGACCTGTTACATGTGCTCTTGGCAGCTGAAGACATCATTGTTGGTCACATGTTCATATATGTCCACATTTCTGAGAAAAATTATTTTTTAATATATGCAAATGAGCCTCTCAGAGCAACGGGGGCGTTGCCTTTACTCCTAGGGGCTCTGCTCTCTCTGAAACTACTGCATCCTCTGCACTATGATTGACAGGGCCAGGGGTGATGACGCTTTCACTGCCAGGCCCTGTCAATCGAAGTGCAGTAGATGTGGCAGTTGTAGAGAGAGCAAAACCACTAGGTATAAAGGCTTATTTTCATATATTAAACCTTAATTTTTCTCAGAATGCGGACACATATGAACATGGGACCAGCACAGATCTCTTCAGCTGCCAAGTCCACTTTGTATACTTCGATTTGCTCAACACTAATTATAATAGGTCAGGGGGCATTGTCTTTAATATAAGATACCTTAAATTTTTCCTTTTTTTTCTTCTCATTTAATCCACAGCTCTAGTTATTATGCCACTCATTGCTATTGAACATAAAACAATAAAAAAGAATGGGGCCAATCAGAGCTAGGCCACCACCTTCTAAGGGCCCTACAGCAAAAGTCTAGGAGGCAGCAGTGCTAACCATTGCATAACTATAGCATTCGTTAATGTTACACGTAAAGCAGCAACAAACGGTTATAAGAATTATGTGCTACTTTTAACTATGATCAATTTTAAATTGGAATTATAGCGACAAAACATGTATTTTCAAACAGATCTGCAGAGTCCCATTTAAAAGGAGTTAATATATGAGCTCAATAGACCAGAAAGCAAAAGGTTGTTTCATTTCAGTGAAAGTGAAAGAATGGTATTAATTTTTACAATAACTTTTATTTGAACTTTTGATAAACAGCCTTTCAGACAGTTTCCTAATGCTACTGTTAGTAAACAATTTACTAGAAATGAGTTTCATATCCACAAATGAGAAAGCAGAAGACGTACATAATCAGAAAATATCGTAGAGCAGACACTGTAGCAAAGGTGAGCTCATTTATTAATCCTGCAGCAAGAGCACATAAAAGACCAAATCATTCTCTTAGAATGTATTAATAAAACAGTCACTTGTTTGGTATGAAGATTAACAAGAAAACATCTGGAAGGAGAAAATATCGAATTTTATAAGCAGCAATAACCGGAGATTTCTGTTGAATTATTCTTCTCAAATAAAATATATAGTTTCATATCACTAAAACCAGCTTACTGAGAAGAAATGGTCAGCACAAAAAGTACAAATTGATGGTGCCTGTGCTTAATAAAATGCTGTCTATGGAATGAAAATTTAGGGTGTAAAACTTTAATAAAAAGTAAAAAAAAAACCTCAGTCTTTTCTTGTCATTTTAAAGGAAACAAGCATTTTGTCCACAATTTTGGTAAAACTTCCTTCACATGCTTTATTAACCATTGTTTTAAAATGCACGTAAAAAAATAGCATGCATGTCAAGCATTTGTATCGACTTAAAATTAACATCTTAAGTTATATTTCACATCTCCAGTGAACGTTTCCATCAGGCTGTTCCAGCAGATAATAGCATGCCAGCATTCACCGGATCCGGCATTCCTGGATTCATTAGATCACTGCCAAATCTCTATTGACTATAGTGGGAAACTGACAGTAATCAGGCCTCTTTCCGGCATAAGTGCTGGGTTTCGTCTAGACAAATACCGCTGCATGAAACTGTTTTTGACTGACAGCTGGCATTTATGGTGGATCAGCTTTACTACACATGTTTTTTTTGGTGGGAAAACTGAGCTAGGATGCACCATGCGAAACGCCACTGAAAACACATGGATTCTCATGCGGAAAAATGTAGTGTAATACAGTGCCAGCTAAGTGTATGAGTTTAGTCAAATCTCATTTATGCTCTTCTGTGCAGAAATTGACCTGCTGTGCGGACTTTGAAATCCGCAGCATGTTAATTGTTTGTACAATTTTCACCCTTTTCCATGTAACGGCTTTTTCACACAGGCCGTTGTGCGGCCGTGACCATATTGCGGCCCGCATATGGAGGGTCTGCAACACACAGGCACTGGTCATGTGCACCCCACATCACGGATCGTGGACCCATTCACTTGAATGGGTATGCAATACTGGAGATGCGGTGCAGTGTGGAACGGAGGCACGGATCGGAACCCCACGAAAGTACAATGGAGTGCTTCTGTGGTGTTTCTGTCCGTGCCTCCACACTGCAAAAAATAGAACTTGTTTTATTTTTTTGAGTTGCGGACAGTCGGATGCAGAAATGAATGGGTCCAGGATCTGCATGAGGAAGCCCCACAGTCGGTGCCCATACATTGCGGACCACAACAGCCGTGTGAACAAGCCCTAAGAGTGATATCTAAGGGAAATCTGCATCAAATCTACACCAAAAACCGCAAGTAACACATGCGGTTTTTGGTGCAGATTTGGTGCAGAAACGCAGAGATATCTGCACAGTGTGGATCTTCTGTTTGTAAATCTACAGCAGTGTGCAGGTAACCTAATACTTCTGCCTTGAAATGATACTCCACTTTATACACCGCCCCTTTACTGGAGTATGACTGTAGCAATTGTTTTAGCTTTTAAAAAAGTTGCAGTTATAAATTTGGAGTGAAACTAACAAAGTCCACTTTCACATCCACATTTGAAAACTGTAGTGGGTGGTGTAAAAATGCAAAATGTTGTAAGATGTGTGCAAATAAGCCAAATTATTTTGCGACTTTTGAAGCCATAATTCTGTGGTGTAGGGCTTGATACATTTCTCAATGTGTGAAATCACCGTGTAGGGTGTTCTGCACTACTGTGAAAGTTTACATAGTGTGAGAATATGTATTGCACATGAAGGACTAGCAGGAATAATGTATGGGATATAGCCAGGAATAGGAGAAGAAGCAGGTAGGCTAGGCACTTCTCTGGATCAGAATACAAGAAGGTGGAACATGTTCACTTTAAATACCTTCTATTCTTAGATGTATGTATGCTTTATTGTTAATTCAGAGCATTATTTTCTGCACAACAACAGTTATAACAATGCCCTTAAAGAGGCTCTGTCACTAGTTTCTAACCTATGTTTTAAAATACATAGGTATATAGGTGCATTACACACAATCCCAGACATACCTTTATAGCAGAGATCATTGCAGCAGTTGTTGAGGAAAGTGAACTTTTAAAAATATGCTAATTAGCCGTCGCGCGCGCCGTCACTTCCGGGGTTCAGCAAAGGGACGGCGCGTGCGCAAAGGATACAAAGTGCTTGCAGTGTTCGGCACTGCAAGCGCTATTGCGCATGCGCCGGGGACAGTTCTAATGTGCAGGCGCGGTATTTCGGTCTAGCGCTGTCTATCATTTAGGGCGGTGAAGATGCGGTGCTCGGAAGGGAAGAGCACGCCTCTCAGTGCTCCGAAGACTAATTAGCATATTATTAAAAGTTCACTTTCCTCAACAACCGCTGCAATGATCTCTGCTATAAAGGTATGTCTGGGATTGTGTGTAATGCACCTATATACCTATGTATTTTAATACATAGGTTAGAAACTAGTGAAACAGCCTCTTTAAGCTGACTACATTCCTACAAGAGCTCTTGCTGGTGTCCAAGAGGTATAACTTCTAGGGTTTTTATGTGACAAATTAAAACATATCATTTATCACTGGGGCAAAGAGGTTGCAGTTGCAGCTGGGTCTTTTCTTTACATAAGGGAAGTGTTCATTACCTTTGTACATCTGGAGGCACAGTTTGTTAAGACCTCATTTGCATCCCTTTCTTTCTTGAATTCCAGAGGAGCATGTATGACCTATAAGTCTCCTCATACCGGTTAAGGCACTCTCTCACCAAGGAGACATAATACCCCTCAAATCCTAATGACTTAGGCCTCTCACTCAGTTAAGCCAGTACTCTCTGCTCTGCACTGATGAGCAGAAATCACCCCAAAACAGCTGTCTGCAGATTAGGTGCTGGCTTAATTATTATCCAAGTCATGTCTCATGGCCTGTTTAAAGGGTTGAACATTGACTTACAGGGTAGCTGCCTTACATCTGGTGGCATTAAAGACCGAGCTTGTTAAGACCTCATTTGCATTCCTTTCATCTTCTCATGCCAATTAAAGCTACTTTCACACTAGCGTTTTAAAATTCCGGTATTGAGTTCCGTCATAGGGGCTCAATACCGGAATAAAACGCTTCAGTTTTGTCCCCATTCATTGTCAATGGGGACAAAACTGAACTGAAGACAACGGAATGCTCCTGAAAGCATTCCGTTCCGTCTTCAGACCGGAGAACAAACCGCAGCATGCTGCGGTTTGCTCTCCGGTCCAGGCATCCGCACCAAGACGGATCCGGAATGACCCCCAATGCAAGTCAATGGGGGTGGATCCGTCTGGTGTGACCATAATGGTAACCGGATCCGCCCTCCATTGACTTTCAATGGAGTTCATTACGGATCCGGCTACACATAGACACATACAGACACAGACACACACATAAACATAAACATACACACACATATAGACATACAAACACACATACATACTTACATGCTCCCCGGCAGGTCTTCGGAGCGTCAGGGACAGGAGGGCTCACACAGGTCACGATTCCCCACAGCGCCCTCTGCTGGGCGCCTGGTGGAATCGTCATGATTCCACCAGGCGCCCAGCAGAGGGCGCTGTGCGGAATCGTGACCTGTGTGAGCCGTCCTGTCCCTCTGACGCTCCGAAGACCTGCCGGGGAGCATGTAAGTATGTATGTGTGTTTGTATGTCTATATGTGTGTGTATGTTTATGTTTATGTGTATGTATGTACTGTGTGACATGTGTGGGGCCGGAGCGCGGTTCCGGCTCCACACATGTCACTGCGGCAGGCCTGATCCAGCAGCACCCTTCACCTGCCGGATCAGGCCTGCCGCCAGTGTGAAAGTAGCCTAAGGCACACTGTTCCCAAGGTGAGATAGTGTCCCCAAATCCTAACCTTTGTACTTTAAAATCTTTAAAATCACTATTTTTGTGATGATGTGCTTATGATCCTTTTTCTGTGACATCCTTGGATTCCTTTTTTATTGAGCTGTGACATCACTATGTTATCTCTGTTCTTTGACAATACCATATGTAATAAGTGCAGTATTTATATGTCATGTACTGTGGCACTGTCTCTGTCTTTGTTTTTCCTGTTTATTGAAATTACTTTATGCATTATTCCTGTCTTGTAATACACTATAGTTTAATATCATGTCTTTATTATATGAAGAGATATCACTGTTTATTGTGTATTGTGATATCACTGTATTTATCACTGTATTTATTATTTCAGCACTCTCACATGCATTTATTATTTCTGTGCTGTGACATCACTGTGTTTATAAATAATTTGTATTCTGTGACATCACTGTGTTTATTATTTCTGTACTGTGACTCCACTGTATTTTTAAAGCTGCACTGTCATATCACAGTGTTTATTATTCCTATTGTATTCATTATACCTGGAATATTATTGTGTGCATTTTCTTTGACAAAATTGTAAGAATTAGCCTGCCCTGGCTAAAATTTTAGAAAAAAAAGGGCCTGCCAGCCAGCTGTACTGTGGTAACCAGAGCTTATGTAATTACATGGGCCTCTGTCAGTACAATAACTTCTGCTGTCTAACCCCCATTAACTTACGGTTCCTGGCTCCAGAAACCTTTTCAATTCTGAGTGCCACCCAGAGGCAGACTGGGAACTTAAAGTGGCCCTGGAAAACAAAATGAAAAGCAGGTGAGTAAAAATTGACAGAAGGCAGGGCTAACACAAGTAGGCTGGGTGAGCAAGACCATATTGCGGCACTGGCCTCTTCATAACTTTGGCGCATCCAGCACCATTCTAAATGAAAGCCACCTTCCTTGCTGTCTTACATTTAGACCATTTTCTACACCTAAAACAGGCGTAGAAAATGATGAATGAGACAGCCCTATGATTTGGTAGTCAGTTGGTGAATAGAAAAGTCTTATCCCCTACTTTAACAACTCACATGCTAAAGTCACAACTGAAAACAGCATTTGAGAGATTTCACGTTTTCTACAGCCAGGTGTCAGCTGTCTAACATAGCTTGGTACCCACTGTTTATGAAGTTGGCTTACCTCCTGATCCTGTGACATACACTTGTTTCCAGTTTCCTCAATTTAATCCCTTCTGTTCTATAACATCCTGACTAAAGATCAGACACCACATTCAATTAATGAAGACTATATAGAAAGTTGCAAATTAATTTTAAGAAGCAATAGATGAATCAGTTCAAAGGTGTCCATATCCTTTAAGGAACATTCATAATTTAGTGATTTTCTTAACTTATTCCAGATGACATCTATGACAATAAAGTAGGTGCCTTTGTGCTATAATACAAGACCCACCTGTCTTGTCAGCATTCTTACATTAAACAGATATTGAGATATTTTTTCTCATTTCATGCCAAATGGACTTTCTAGCCTGATTGCTTTCTCTTTCTATAACCTTCAGTGGGTCCAGTAATTCTGCCCCTCTTTGTTCTGCTTTAGTCTCAGTTGAAGCTAACATGTGGTGATTAATATGTCAAGATGTATAATGTGCATTACATTGTTCTTTCCTGGCATTTATAAGTCGTACATATGTAGCACATTATTTTTTATACTTTTTAAATCCTGAAGAATTTCTTTCTTTTTGCTCAGTAAAGCATTTCTGACAGGAAGCGAAGAAGTGTCAAACAGAAGGACATTATTTTCTTGTAATCAAAATGTATAAAGTAAAAACAGACTTGTCTCCTTGGTGTGTTAGTTCTATTAAATCAAATAGCAGAAAATCCCTTAGGAGATGGAACCTAGTATGCATGAAGTAGGGTGAGGTATTTTAATTAAATATAATGATTTTCTTACTCTTGGGAGAAGAAATAATTAACTGATTTAAGAAGAGTGTTTGACCTGAGAAGTCTTTAATCAGCTGATAGTTGGACATTATATAAAGGGAGAAGATCTTTTGAAGTTCCTTTAGACATGTATTGTAGTAAAGGTAGTATTAATTAACTGTACACTGTAAGCTAATGATCAATGAATAAATAGACTAACATAACCTATATAAGAAAGTCACAAAATATGACAATATGCCTGGAAGCAATGCAATAGCAATGAAACAATACAAATCACAGAATCATTATACGTCTGCTATTTATATACCCTCAATGGTCAATGAAATAACTTAAAAAAGACAAAGGTAATAATAAATAAAAATATACTGAAAATTAACTAATGAAAATCAGACATTACTTTTGAATTTTGGTTCAACGGGATAACATTTAAAATAAAATTATTATGTGGCCTGGACAAAAATGACGGTACCCTTAACATAATATTTTGTTGCCCAACCTTTTGAGGCAATCAGTGAAAGGAAGTGATTTCTGTAACTATCAATGAGACTTCTACACCTGTCCTCAGGTATTTTGGCCCACTCATCGTGAGCAAACTGCTCCAGCTGTCTCAGGATTGAAGGGTGCCTTCTCCTGACTGCATGCTTCAGCTCCTTCCACAGAAGTTTAATATAATGTAGATAAAGGTTTGTCAAAGGCAACTTCAGAATAGTTAAATTCTTTGCAATTAGCCATTCTTGGATGTTTTTAGCTGTGTGTTTTGGGTCATTATCTTGTTGGAGGACCCATGACCTGAGACTGAGACCAATCTTTCTGACACGGCAATACAATTGTATCTGTCTAACAGGCAGGACATTCGGGGCCTGGGAGAAAACATCAGGGTCCCAGGCCCCGAATGTTTTAGCTTAACAATGCCCTTGCTCTATGGTATGCATGCCATTGTGAACAATCCTCGGTGTGAGGCAGAAGAAATATTCAAGAACAAGGCTAAGGTAATGAAGGGACCAATCAGAATTCAGAATCAGAGTCACTGTGCACAGGAAAATGGAGTCAGATAAAGATAAATACAGGCTCAGACTTGCCCACAGGGGTACAGGGGAATCCCCTGGTGCGCCCCTGTGCAAGGTGGGCCCCTAGTCTCCCACAAGTGGCACATAACACATTAGACTTACTGTACTACATACATATATTCAATGTACAGCACCTCAACCAGCCTATGTTCATATTAAAAACTTGTTAGACTTTTTATTACATTTGAATGTATCCATACAGTGGAAATTTTACTGGTGGGCCCTAGGTACCCCAGCCTGACACTGGGTAAATACCTTAATCTGCAGGAAAGACATGGCTCTGATTTTTTTAGTAGGAGAATTTTTTGTAAAAAATAACCTGCCATATGACCATAACCTAATACAATGTTGTCACGCAGTTTTCCCAGAAACAGAACTGAATGAATAGAATATTAAATTTCATTGATTTCAATTATATTGAGGGATGATGCTGCTTATACTGTATGTTGATATTTAAACCAATAATGCCATGCAATTATCATTTCTTATTTTTACGATGCTTTTCATTGCATGTATCACTAGTGTTCTTTTTATTGCTTGTCACGTTATGCTCTTGTTGATTTTACAGTTTTATTTAGAGAATGTAACACTGATTTCATTGTTTTAGAAAACAAGACTATTACTCCGTTCCATTCCGAGATTCATAACAACAAAGCATAGTAGATATAGGGCTGGTGGCTAAACACTCTTAAGTAACAAGTCCTGTTTCAGCATGTTTTCCAGGACTAGAACATTACTAATCAGATGTTCCCTCACAGAACATTAGTATTCTCTGGAGCCTTCATTATATTGTTATCTGATTTTCACAAATTACATTTTGTGTTAAAGATAAAATGACAAGGAATACCAGCAGTACTTTTTTCCATCTAAATCTGTAAACGAGGCAGGGAAGGATAATTTTCTTAAAATTAGAGCTGTTAAGATGAAATTACTGTATCTTATAATACAATATGAAATCTAATGTTATCCTACCAGTATGAACGTGGCACCTGTCATTCTTTGCATTCTAGAGGTGGTTGAAGGAAAATGAAAGTAGGTCACCTAGTTTGTAACATTAGGTTTGATTAATAAAATATTGCTTTTATAGCACTTGAAACATTCTTTGACAAGATGTGTGGGAACATCCTAAAGAAATCATGTTATTAATCAAATTGATAACTAGTGGCACACTAATAAATGAGTCACATTACTGGTTCAATGGGCATGTTTATGAGGGTATTATGCCAGTTGTGACTGGGAAATCCTACAGTCATTCTTTAAAGCCTAGGGACACCTTTTGGGGGCAACTATTTTTATTATTGAATTCTACTCATTCAGGGCTAAAAATCATTTTCTCAGGTGGTCTTTTTTAATTTTTGACAAGTTTTCCCTGTATAACTTTTAGTTTCTGTGTATTTGCAGACTGGCAGGCTCTCCATTCACAGTGAATTCATCAGGCATCTGCTTTGACAGCTCTTTTTGTAGCCCTTATCTCCAAGGTCCTTTCTTCTTCTGTCACTCTGGGAATGCTCCATGACCATTTTTCTCTCCTTTTTTATCAGTTCATTGGATCCAACGGCCGGTCACCTGCGAGGTACTTTTGATATGCAGTTTCAGAATGCAAGGGTTAAAGGTAAGTATAACTTTAATTTTTAGTTAAAATGTATATAGTGGTCAACTATTAGCCCCATGTAGCCCCTTTATATAAAAGTGAAATTCCATCCGGTTGAGGGGCGTGACTTAGCGAGCGTGGTGAGGAGCTCCCGCCACCATACCCCTGTTATTTACCAGCTACCGATCCTGAAGGCCCAACAACTGACCTGAAAACACCAGCTCCTGTGCTTGTCAGCAGCAGTGGACAACGGAGGAGTGCCCATCAGCATGGCTAAAGCCCATAATCGTCAGAAGCCAGGAGAAGGAGGACCCGGCCCTGAGATCCAAGATGGTGCCGGAGCACATGGCGCCGATAAGGAGGTTGGAGAGATTTGCACACACTCCAGTTGACTCTGAGCGCACAATAACGATACCAGATCCAAAAGAAATACAGAATGAAGGTACCATATCAGTAGGGGAGAGCCGTTTAGATGGTGCATGTGGGATGCCTGAGGATGCTGGTGGATTGTCTGCAGAGGAGGATATAGCAGTTGAAGAGGAAGATTTGCCCCCCAATGACTCTCCTACTTCACTGCAGTAAAACAGTGTAACATGGCGCTAATCAACCCTAACTCTCAGCTAGGGGGCATGAAAGAAGATATTTCTATTATCAGGCATGACATTTAAAAAGGGACAGAACAAACCACTGCGGTGGAGGGCAGAGTGAGCAGCCTAGAAGATAATCTCCCACCTATACAAGCTGCAACACAAAAACATGCTCATGATATAGCAGCTTTATTTGCCAAAGCAGACGACTTGGAAAACAGGATGCGTCAAAATAGTATATGGCTAGTTGGTGTCCCTGAAAGAGCCGAAAGTAACAACCTTGATATGTTTTTTGAATCCTGGCTAAGTCAAACCTTTGGCACGGAGGTCCTTTCTAAGCTGTTTGAAAGAGCACACAGAGTTCCTACAAGACCGGGACCTCCAGGCAGACCTCCTAGACCAGTTTTAATAAAAATCCTCCACTATAAGGACAAAGATGCTATCCTGCGCAAGGCAAGAGAAAAAACAGAATTGGAGATCAACGCGAATCGAGTGTCGCTGTATCTGGATTACTCCGTCGAGGTCCAGAAGAGGAGGGCATCATTCATGGATGTTAAAAGACGACTGCGACAATTACAAGTCCCTTACTCGATGATCTATCCGGCTAAACTCAGAGTTGTGGCGCTTGGCACTACTACATTTCTGGAATCGCCAAAAGAAGCTCTAAGATGGCTGGACGTCCATGAGCGACAACTTCGTCAAGCTGTTCCAGATTGACTTGGCGGCTGTGGTGAATAGATATGATATATTGTTCTGCTGTTATACTAGCACTCAGTGTTTGAATAGGAGAGTTGTGTATGCTAAAATATGTTACATATATGTGGATCTTAAAGGAGTTAGGTAGGATACTGCTTTCTCCTTATCTACTTCCCAACAAAAAATGTTTGTTACAGTTCCTAGATTATCTATAAGTCTTGAGGGAAGATTACTCTTATATAGGTTGAAAGGTTTTTATGTAAGCTTTAGTCACTATAAAGGTAAACTATAAAATATATCCTAAAGGTGGGGGGTATGGAAATGACCAGGATTGACTCCTCAGCTACTGTATAATATGATATGAGTTACTTCTGTATGTTTGTATGACTTGATGTACTACCTTACAGTAGTATTTTGTTGGTATATCAGGTCAATTTGCTGGGTACAGTTTGATTGCCCCACCTCTCAGCAGAGAGTTAGAATTCATACCTGTTCTTTTTTGGGGGTTGTGGGGGGTCTGGGGGTAGGGATTCTCTGTGTGGTCACATACAGTTCATCCAGGCATCTGGAGGCAGTAATTGGGATTAAGACTTAGTTAGGGATTGGGATTAAGACTAGTATTCTTGGCTGAGAGATACTTACTTTATCAATATGGGAACGGTAAATCTACTTACCTGGAATGTCAGGGGACTCAGAGATTCAGTTAAACGCACAGCGGTGTTTGATAAACTAAAGTCACTACCGCCATCTATTATAGGCCTGCAGGAGACACATATGACCAAGGATATGTTGCACTGGTTGAATAGGCAGTGGATAGGATGGGCGTATCATTCAGTATACTCCTCCTACTCCAGAGGAGTTAGTGTCATAATTCACAGAGGGATACCCTTTCAACTATGCAAGTCTCAAATTGATGTGGATGGACAGTACATTGGTTTGCATTGTACCCTATTTAATATAGAATGCATTATTATGTTTGTGTACATACCGCCAACGTTCTCCAGTGCTACTCTTACTCAGATACTGATGTTTGATACTCCCATGATGCATTTACCGCTGCTGATACTGGGGGATTTTAATAATTTTGCAGACCATGCATTAGACAAATTCCCTGTAAAACATCCATTGCCAGCAGACTCTAGATCTTCTTTTGGAAGATTATTGGAAGAACATAGTAACATAGCAACATAGTTTATAAGGCCGAAAAAAGACATCTGTCCATCCAGTTTGGCCTGTTATCCTACAAGTTGATCCAGAGGAAGGCAAAAAACCCCTGTGAGGTAGAAGCCAATTTTCCCCAAGAATTAGGGCTGATTGATGTTTGGAGGATTAAAAATCCACAAGCACGATGCTATTCATGTGCATCTGGAACATATGCCTCTCTCTCACGCATAGATTTCGCTCTAGGTATTTCTTATATGATGTCATGGATACTGGACTCTTCTTATGCTCCGAGAGTGCTATCAGATCATTCTCCATTGTCTGTCAGTTTACGTGTGGGAGAAATGAGACATAGGAGGCATAATAGATGGAAACTAAACCAATTTTGGCTTAAATAGATAAATATGATAGAGATCCAGAGCCAGGTTCAGGAATTTTTTTGCATCCAATCAGGGATCTGCTGACATAGGGGTGATATGGGACACGCTAAAGGCATTTCTGCGGGGGGTATTTATTTCACAAATCTCGAAAGTTAAAACAAAAAGTAGAGCTTTGGGAGATGAGCTTAGTAAAAGATTAGTAGAAACTGATACGCTACATGTGACTAACCCATCCCAATTATCTTTGACAAACTGGAAAGAGGCGCAAGAGGCCTTTACTACTTATAGTATAGAACAGGCTAATAATAGACTTTTTTTATGAAACAAAAATACTTTGAAGAAGGGGAATGTGTGGGTCACCTCTTAGCAACAATAGCCAGGGCACAACAGGAATCATCATATGTACATGTCATGAAAGAGACATCAGGTAGACAAGTTACTGAAACTCCTGATATTCTTAGAGTTTTCCATCAGTTCTATGCAGAGTTATATAAAACTAAACGCAGTTATAGTGATGAAGAGGTCTCTCACTATTTACATTTGGTGAGTTTGAAGACAATATCAGAAGAGGAAAGAAACAGTCTGGAACTACCTATTACATTGGAGGAATTGCAAACGGCAATAGGAGGTATGAATAATGAAAAGGTGTCAGGTCCTGATGGGCTTCTAGCGGAGGTATTTAAGGCCTTAGAGGAGGATATTTTGCCTACATTACTAGAGGTTTTCCAAAGGGCATGAGATAAGGGAAAACTACCTGACTCCTTTTATGAGGCTACTATTGTTGCTATTCCTAAGCCAGGGAAGGATTCTACCTTACCTGAGTCATACTGACCTACCTCTTTATTAACGACGAATGTCAAAATCCTGGCAAAGGTTTTGGCAAATAGACTAATGAGCGTTATATCCTCTGTGATACATCGGGATCAATCCGGATTTATACCGTCTAAGTACATGGGGATCAATCTACGCCGACTCTTTATTAACATGCAGACGGTCCCGGGTGGGCCCCTTGGCAAGGCAGTGATGTCTCTAGATGCTGCAAAAGCATTTGACAGTGTTGAGTGGGGTTACCTGAGGGCCGTCTTGTAGCACATGGGATTTGGCCCCCAGTTTATATCATGGGTTCAGTTGTTATACATTTCCCCTGAAGCGAGGATTAAAGTGAATGGTGAATTCTCTGATAGTTTCCGGCTCGAAAGAGGGACTAGATAGGGATGTCCACTGTCACCACTATTATTTGCCATAGCTATTGAACCACTAGCTGCTCTTATTCGACAGGAGCCTCAAATTTAACCACTTCAGATCTGGGCCATTTACCCCCTTCCTGACCAGGCCTAATTTTGCAAATCTGACATGTGTCACTTCATGTGGCAATAACTTTGGAACGCTTTTACTTATCCAAGCGATTCTGAGATTGTTTTCTCATGACACATTGTACTTCAAGTTAATGGTAAATTTGAGTTGATAAGTTTTAATTTTATTTATTAAAAAATTCAAAAGTTAACGAAAATTTGAAAAAAATTCACTGTTTTCTAAATTTGAATCTCTCTGCTTTTAAGACAGATAGTGATACTCCATAAAATACTTTTTAATTTACATTCCCCATATGTCTACTTTACGTTGGCATCATTTTGGTAGTGTCATTTTATTTTTTTAGGACAGTAGAAGGTTTAGAATTTTAGACTCAATTTTTGCAAATTTGCAAAATCAACTTTTTAAAGGACCAGTTCAGTTCTGAAGTCACTTTGTGGGCTTACATAATAGAAACAACAGAAATGTTGTTAACCCTTTAAGTATTCCACAGGAATTAAAGCAAAATAGATGTGAAATTTCAAAATTTCACTTTTTTTGAAGATTTTCCATTTTAATCATTTTTTTCCTGTAACACATCAAGGGTTAACAGCAAAACAAAACTCAATATTTATTATCCCAATTCTGCAGTTTGCAGAAACACCCCACATGTGGTCGTAAACTGTTATTTGGGGATACGGCAGGGCTCAGAAGGGGAGGAGCAGCATCTGCATTTTCTAACATGGAATTTTCTGTCATGGTTTTTAGGAGTGATAACTTTTTAATTTTTTTGTGGACTGAGCTGCGTGAGGGCTTATTTTTTGCAGGACAAGCTGTGCTTTTTATTGGCACCATTTTGGGGTACATCCGGCTTTCTGAACACTTTTTAATCTAATTTTTGGGAGGTTAACAAAAAAAAAGAAGTTTGGGGGCATTTTTCTATATTTTTTTTTATACTGTTCACTTGATAGGGTAGATCATGTGATATTTTTGTAGAGCCAGTTGTTACGGACGCAACGATACCAAATATGTCTATGTTTTATTTTTTATTTTTTTTACGTTTTACACAATAAGAGCATTTTTAGAAAAAAAATCATGTTTTTGTGTTGCAATTTTTTAAGAGCCATTTTTTTCATTTTTCTGGCTATGATCTTGTGTAGGGGCTCATTTTTTGCGGGATGAGGTGACATTTTTATTGCTACCATTTTGGGATGCATACGACTTTTTGTTTGATATTATGTTTTTTGGTAGGTGAGGCGACAAAAAAAGCTGTTTTGGCATAATTTTTATTAGATTTTTTTTTACACAGTTCACTTGATGGGGTAGATCATGTGATATTTTTATAGAGCCGGTCGTTGCAGACGCGGTGATACCAAATATGTCTATTTTATTTATTTTTTTTATTTATAACATTTTTTTAATGACATATTTGGGGGGAAATTATTTTTTTATATGTGATTTTTTTTTTATAATACTCTTTATTTTTTTTATTTTACACTTTGTGTCAGGGGGACATTTAACTTCACTTATTTATTTATTTTTTACACTTGCTTTCTCCTGTAACTGGGGCTGACTTACTGTAGTAGCCCCAGTTACAGGGGAAATACATCCCCAGAGAGGCTGTATAGCATAATACTATGCTGTACAGCCTCAATGCAGGGCTGAACGGGTCTATGAGAGACTCGGCAGCTCCTGCACTCTCCGGCCCCGGCGATCACGTGACCGCCGGGCCGGAACAGGAAGCGCAATAGCACTTCCTTATCTTTATACACAGCACTCACCGACAACGATCTAGAAGGCAGGGACCCCTGGGAACTGTCACTGCCTTCTCTTTGGGGTACCCTGCTGTACCCCACTGTGCAGCTGCACGATTAGCGTGCAGCTGCTATCTATGAATGGACGTTCAGAAACGTCCATTCAGAGATAGATAACCACTTCCCGGATGTTTATATCCTATGGGCGGACAGGAAGTGGTTAAGTATCAAGGAGTGGAAGAAAAAGTGGCATTATATGCTGACGATTTGCTCTTGTTCCTGAATGATGTAGACACCTCAGTGGATAAGGTGATGGAGATTATAGATCAATTTGGGAGATTTTCAGGATTGACTATTAATTGGACCAAATCGGCACTAATGTTATTATCCCCTCAAGAGGATAGGAACGGTATGGCAAATGTCCCAATCCCATGTGTTGATACTTTTAAATACCTGGGTATATGGATTTGTCATAATTTGTATGACTATAATAGATCTAATATTCTTCCCATGTTAGAAAAAATGAGGAAGAAAGTCGATATATGGGTTAAGTTGCCTCTTTCTGTTATAGGACGTGCCAACCTGGTAAAAATGATCTTTATGCCACAATTATTATGTCTTACATAATGCTCCGATCTGGGTACCAAAATATTTATTTCACAGAATGGAAATTATATTCAGAGAATTGATCTGGAAAAAAAAGTCTCCTAGGATAGCATTGTCAAAACTACAATTACCTAAGGAGGAGAGAGGAATTGCTGTACCCAATCCATGGATATATTATCCGGCTGCTCAATTACAACAAATGCAGGGATGGGAATTGGGAGATGAAAACAGTGTGAAAGATTCCAGGAGATTGATAAAACAATCTCTGATATCTGAGAAATCCCTATTGGAATCACATAAATGTAGACTGCATTCTCCTGTTATGCCCACCCTGCATCTCTTACATAAACTATGGTGGACAATAAGAGACCTGTTGGGAGTAACTGGATGTACGAAATACACTCCTATTTGGAGGAACTCTAAATTATGGGAGCTCTTTCAATTAGAAGGGTTTGGAAGCTGGGAACAAGCGGGGATTGCTAGAATATGTCAACTATATTCAGAAGGATTGCTTAAATCCTTCCAACAGCTACAGACAGAGTTTAATTTACCACATAGACTATTCTATCAATATTTACAGCTAAGACATGCTGTGCAGGGTCAGGAAAGAGAAGTATAACAAGAATGATAACTGCAATGTCCATTGTTGATTTAGTGGTGCAAGCTAAAGTTTCTCGCACTTTAATATCTATGGCATATAGTGCACTATTAGACAAGGAACTACATAACCCACTTATGAATCTCAAAGGCAAATGGGAAAAAGATGTAGGGGAGATGACGAAGAACAGTGGAGAGATGTATTAGGGGCAGTACCCGCAATATCATTAAGTGTGGCACATCGTCGCTCACAATTATTTTTATTACATCGTGTATATAAAATGCCTTGGCTAATTTTTAAAATGGGCCGGTAATCAGATTCTGCCTGCCCACGGTGTGCTGCCCCAGAAGCAGACTTGCTTTATATGTTCTGGTCCTGTAAAGAACTGGAACATTTCTGGAATGCTGTATATAAACAAATAGAAGACTGCTATGCTATTAAGATACCACAAACTCCTTTAGTGAGATTTTTAGGATATATAGAGGAGCTTCCCAATACTGCAGCTCATAAAATAGCAATTGCTAGATTACTGTATGTCGCACGCTAATCCATTGCAAAGTATTGGATTCAACTGAATCCTCAGACTGAACTATAATGGATTCAGATGACTAATCATATGATCTCTATGGAAAGTGGTATACACATTAAAAGAGGTACGATAAGGAAATTTAAGCAACAATGGCAAGTTTGGATGTGTGGCTCAGCTAGACGATCTAAGAGGTTAACAAACATTTGAACGAATATTGTCCTTAAAGGGGTTCTCCGGGAATTAAGAAAATGAAAATAATATCAATTGGGGAGGTAGTGGCACTGTAAATTAAAAAAAAAAAAACAGACCGTCTACACTTAAAGGTGTTCTCCAGGAATTAAGAAAATGAAAATACCTAAATATTACTTTATTATAAATATATTGCCAAATACCTTTCATTAGTTATAATGGCTCGTTTTGTCTGGGAAGGAATCATTAGAAGAAACAAAATGGCCGCCATCCTATCAGTACACACAAAACCTGTCCTAATCACACAGCAAGACAAGTTACTTCATAACACTGAGGTAAAGAGCTCCTCATCCTCCTCTCTGCTCTGACTGTCATGGATTATGATCCTGAATACAGTTTAATATGATATTTAGCTGAATCTTTGTGGGAATGGAGTTCATAAGGCAGCATGAAGTACAGAGAGGATGGACAGGGCAGACTGTTGTAATGGAGACTGCACTGTGTTAGGGATTCCCTTCTGGCTTTCCGTTATAACATCGTTATAACGGAAAAAAACGGAATCCATAAGACGGAAATCAAAACGGAAGCCTTTAGAGGCATTCCGTTTTGATCAGTCATAATAGAAGTATATAGGCAAGCATAATGGATCCGTCTGGTTTCCGTTATGGTGGACGGAAAACAAAGTTCGGTCGACAAATAAAGTGCGAAATGCTACATATAAAAAAAAAGAGTCAGAGCACAATACTCAATTTATATGTGGAAGCCTCATACAAATAAAGTGCAAAAATGCTACATGTAAAAACACAATACTCAATTTACATGTGGTGACCACAAACAACCCCCTCAAAGCAGCATACAGTTGGAAAAAGCAAATATACAATGAATGGATACCGACCAGTGCAGCCTCACCCCAACGCACATTTCGCCAAGATGGCTTCCTCAGGGGATAACATTCTTCACAGAAAAGCACCCTATTTATACCCTATAATGCCATACAGCTGATAAATCCTAATTAGTTCATCATATCCTGGAACCAGAGACAGGAAGTAGGAAGTACCTATGCATTCCACTATGGAACACATGATGTCATATCCGGTTCCTGGGAAAACCAGTTGATTGATATGCAGAATAGCGAAAATAATCTATAGTATAACAAAGCAAATAAAAAACTAAGACAAAAACACCAGTGCTCACTAAATATATACAAGCTCACTCATAATATAGCTATATTAGCAACTATACAATGTAATCTGAACAAGCGTTCGTAAAAGCGTGATCACGTGACGTCACTGCGTTCCAACTTGGAACGCGCAAAACCAGGAAGTGATATATTTATCCTATGTATGCGGCCAATCGACGGCAACAAAAAAACAAAATAACTATATAAATAGAGTGTAAAATAACTGCATCATATCATCAAATGACCAATGTGTATAAAAAACACTAGCTGAGAAATGCATGTAAAAAATAAATGAAACAGAATAAATTAGTGAAATGCATGCATAAGAAAACAAACAGTGTGAAACAAGTGCCACACCCAATGTGCAAAAGCAGTGTGAATGAAAACATACAGGTGAAGTGATGTAAAATACCATTTTAATCTCACATTCTAATATAAAAAAAAAACCCTTATAAAAACAATGCATATAAAAAAAATTTAAGTTCATATGTGTAAAGTATATAAAAAAAAACTTTAATTTTTCATTTTTTCTTCTTTCTCCTTTTCCTTTTAACGCTCCTCTCCATTTTAATTTTCTCTCCATCTATACCCTAGATCTTTTCGGATTTCTATTAAGCAATCACTCCATCCTCATTACTAGACACCGAGTGGACAACAACAGAGGATCAATCAAATTATCAGAAACAGTTTTTTCATGGCCTAATGGGGAAATAAAACATACCGTATTTTTCACTTTATAAGACGCACTTTTTTTCCCCCAAAAGTAGGGGGAAAATTGCAGAGCATCTTATAAAACGAATACAAGTGAGTGCTTCCATTATGGAAGCGCTCACTTGTATGTTTTAGCTGCTGGGGGGCCGTCATCCCCCCATCAGACCTCAGATCAGCCCAGCGTGCACCATAACAATAAAATAAAAAACTTCACTTGCCTGTCCTGCGCCGCGGCTCCTCAGGCTTCCCGGCCCGGCGCTGCACTGTCCTGAACGCGTACAGCGTCAGGACGTAGTGCGCGCACTATGACCTGACACTGCACGCAGTCAGGTGACAGTGCAGCGCCGGGCCGGGAAGCCTGAGGAGCCACGGCGCAGGACAGGCAAGTGAAGTTTTTTATTTTATTGTTATGGGGCACGCTGGGCTGATCTGAGGTCTGATGGGGGCACAGAGTGGTCTCATGGGGGCACTGTGGGCTGGTCTGAGGTCTTATGGGGGCACAGAGTGGTCTCATGGGGGCACTGTGGGCTGGTCTGAGGTCTGATGGGGCACTGTGGACTGATCTGAGGTCTGATGGGGGCACAGAGTGGTCTCATGGGGGCACTGTGGGCTGGTCTGAGGTCTGATGGGGGTACAGAATGGTCTCATGGGGGCACAGTGGGCTGATCTGAGGTCTGATGGGGGAACGCTGGGCTGATCTGAGGTCTGATGGGGGCACAGTGGGCTGGTCTGAGGTCTGATGGGGCACTGTGGACTGATCTGAGGTCTGATGGGGGCACAGAGTGGTCTCATGGGGGCACTGTGGGCTGGTCTGAGGTCTGATGGGGGCACAGAGTGGTCTCATGGGGGCACAGTGGGCTGATCTGAGGTCTGATGGGGGAACGCTGGGCTGATCTGAGGTCTGATGGGGGCACTGTGGGCTGGTCTGAGGTCTGATGGGGCACTGTGGACTGATCTGAGGTCTGATGGGGGCACAGAGTGGTCTCATGGGGGCACTGTGGGCTGGTCTGAGGTCTGATGGGGGCACAGAGTGGTCTCATGGGGGCACAGTGGGCTGATCTGAGGTCTGATGGGGGGACACTGGGCTGATCTGAGGTCTCATGGGGGCACAGTGGGCTGGTCTGAGGTCTGATGGGGGCACAGTGGGCTGGTCTGAGGTCTGATGGCACAATGGGCTGTTCTGAGGTCTGATGGGGGCACAATGGGCTGTTCTGAGGTCTGATGGCACAATGGGCTGTTCTGAAGTCTGATGGGGGCACAATGGGCTGTTCTGAGGTCTGATGGGGGCACAATGGGCTGTTCTGAGGTCTGATGGGGGCACAGTGGGATGATCTGAGGTCTGATGGGGGCCTGATGTGATGTCCTGAAATTTATGGGGGGTCAGATATGAGGTCTGATGAAAAATATTTTTTTCTCATTTTCCTAGTCTAAAATCTGGGGTGCGTCTTATCTTCGGGTGCGTCTTATAAAGCGAAAGATACGGTAATTAAAATCGTACAAACTTAAATTAAATAAAAACAGTGATGCCTCACATATTAAACTAAATCAAAATGCTAGTGAAGCATAAATAATACTTGTGGAACAAGGACGTGATCTTCTACATCAAACAAAGGGCCCAAAGAAATAAAAAAAAAACAAAAGGAGACCAAATAATACAATGATGTAAGAAAAAAATCTATAAACTGTGTTTAGAAACAAGGAGAAACTAATATTCTCATTCAGGCCACGCGGAGTGACCGTATCCAAGGTAAAAATCCATTTCGCCTCTCTTTGGGCCAACAACCTTTTCCAATCCCCTCTCTTCTCCTAACCATGACTCTATCAATACCTCTCACCTTAAGTAAGGTACCGTTACAGTTGTGATGTGTCTTGAAATGACGGGGTAGGGTTTTCAACTTAGAGACCAAAAAGTCCATATTATTCCTATCCACCTTGTACGTCAATTTGATATTCATGTCATTTTGATTGAGAGTGTCCATGAATGTGTCCAGGTCCTCCCTCGAACCCTGCCAGATCATCAACACATCATCTATGTACCTTGTCCATAAATGGACCTTCTCAATCTGTTTGACAGCTTCTGTCAAGAAGATTCTCCTCTCCCACAGCCCCAGGATCAGATTAGCATAGGACGGCGCACAGGCCGCCCCCATAGCTGTACCCTGGAGCTGTAGGAAGAAGAATCCCTTGAACAGAAAAAAGTTTTGCCATAGCACAAACTCAAGGAGGGTAAGTAATTCCCCTTCCAAATTTGAAGACTGTAAGAAGAAGGAAACAGCCCTCATGCCATCCTCATGACGGATAGAGGTATGAAGAGCTTCAACATCGCAGGTTACAAGAAGCATGTCATCCTCAAGTTGTAAGCCATCCATCCTGCGGAGCACATCACCTGTATCTTTGAGATATGAAGGTAAACTTTCAACGAGCGGTCTCAAAAAGGAGTCAATAAATTTGCAACTGGGCTCACATATTCCTTCCCGAAACTATTGGCCATCCAGGTGGAACCTTGTCATGCTTATGAATCTTGGGTAATAAATAAAGTGTTGCTATAGTGGGGTTATCCAACAGCAAACAATTCTTCTCCTTTTGGGAAATCACCCCGTTATCCAAGGCTAGTTGTAGAATGCCTCCTAATTCTTCCTGGAATGCTAATAACGGGTTGAATGTTAGCCTTTTGTAGCACTTTACATTCCTCAATTGATGAAACACCTCCCGTTCATACATAACAGTGGACCAAATAACAACGTTGCCCCCTTTGGCTTTATAACAACACTATCCAAATGGCTCAGCTCCTTGAATATCGAACGTTGCTGTTTGGTCAGATTATCATGCTGAAAAGTATGCAGAACTTGTTTTAAAGGGTTTCTGTCACCAATTTTTACCCTATTCAACAGGATGACATTTGCAATGTGCAAATGTCACCTGATGTCAAATATGTTAGGGATTTTATTCCTACTGTCCCTGTTTTTGTTAAAATTGAACTTTTATAATATGTAAATTAGCCTCCTACTAGCAAGGGGGGGCGATAAACCTGCTTCAAGAGGCGTTGTTTCCCCACCTTCAATAACGCCTCCTCTGTGATGATTGACAGGGCCAGGCAGCTCACTCTATCTGCTGCCCTGTCCGTGCTCAAAATCCTGTGCCAGCGTGTGCGTCCTTCATTCGGCGCAGGCGCAGTGAGTGAAGCAGGTTGCCAGGCTCCCGGCTTCCTAGATAGCAGATAGAGCGAGCTGCCTGGCCTTGTCAGTCATCACAGAGGAGGCGTTATTGAAGGTTGGGAAACAGTGCCTCTAGGAGCAGGGTTACCGCCCCCCTGCTCCTAGGAGTCTAATTTACATATTATAAAAGTTCAAAACAAACAAACAAAAACTGGGACAGTAGGAATAAAATCCCTAACATATTTGGCATCAGGTGACATTTGCACATTGCAAATGTCATCCTGTTGTATAGCGTAAAAATTGGTGACAGAAACCCTTTAAATCCTTCATCACCAGTTTCACAAATAGATCAATATTTGAGTATGATGTGAGTGGAGGGAATTTTTTGGACCTAGGTAGTATAGATTTAGGTATTCTACTCACCTCCTTAGGTAGTTCTTGTTCATCCAATAAGTCACATAAAATTCTCACCGCTCTTTGTTCCTCCTCCGTGTGCATTGTTGGGTCCAAAACATCTTTGATAAAACTTTTTAAAAACCAAATTACGAGCGAAAAGGTTCAAATCTTTGACGGCTGTAAATAAATCAAAATGATGTTGAGGAATAAAGGTTAGACCAAGACTAAGAACCTCCTCCTGAGCCCTAGTAAGCTTCACATCTGAGAGATTAATTACCTGAAGCTTTTGATCAATCGCACCCAGATAGTATTTTTTATTCAAACCACGGGATGGAGCCTCCTCTTTCCATTTTTATTTGCTTTGTTATACTATAGATTATTTTCGAACCGGATATGACATCATGTGTTCCACAGTGGAACGCATAGGTACTTCCTACTTCCTCTCTCTGGTTTCAGGATATGATGAACTAAATAGGATTTATCAGCTGTATGGCATTATAGGGTATAAATAGGGTGCTTTTCTGTGAAGAATGTTATCCCTGAGGAAGCCATCTTGGCAAAACATGCGTTGGAGTGAGGCTGCACTGGTCGGTATCCATTCATTGTATATTTGCTTTTTCCAATTGTATGCTGCTTTGGTGGGGCTGTTTGTGGCCACCACATGTAAATTGAATATTGTGTTTTTACATGTAGCATTTTTGCACTTTATTTGTATGAGGCTTCCACATATAAATTGAGTATTGTGCACTGACTCTTTTTTTTATATGTAGCATTTCGCACTTTATTTGTAGTGTATCTGTAGTGCATTGTCACATTTTCTCATTTTTCATACGGCTGTGGGGCTCATTCCAGCAGATACAGTGTTTTTTTTATATCTAGCATAGGGATTACCTGACGTGTGCATCCTCAGGTCTTTTGTAAACATTACTAGTACCACTTTTTATTATTGCCTATTTAGATTTATTGTATATTAATTGATGGATTTTCAATAAAGATATATATATATATATATATATATATATATATATATATATATATACATACATTCTGGCATAACTGGCAGTCAGGTCATGTGTGTGTTTTTTCTCATTTTTTGGTGTTGCAATACACAGGATGGCAGAAGATTATATCTGTAAATGATACAATGAAATACTAGGCAGCAATCTGTGTTGGTGCATCTCCACACAGTTGAAATTTCTTTTTTTTTTTTTTTGTCGAAGTTTGGGAAAATAGCATGCGTCTTACAATACACAGAGCAGTGGACGATTATATCTCTGAATGATAGCGTGATATACTAGGCTGAATTCTGTGTTGGTGCATCTCCAGGCACTTCAAGTGTTGGTGTGATGAAGAGGTGGGGGGAAATAATTACATAGTAGGTTGATGACTTGTGTTTTACACTATAGAATTTTTTTTCTGAATCAGCATATTTTGACACCCAAAAGACATTAGGAGTTAGTCCCAAGTGTGTTAGTGGCACTGATACCATTTTTTGCATAGTCAACTGTCAGTAGCAGTGTCTATAGTGTGTTTGTGGAAAGGGAAGGACATAGTGTTGCATCTCCTGTCTTTAAGTTCCAGAAAACAGATTTGCACTCTGTTCCATACTTTGTGTGACTGTGTACATTTAGGCCCAAAAATGTCAGGTATACAGAAGGGTTCCAAACAAAAGACCCAGGTCGAGATTGTGGGTAGTAGCAGGACCAGCTGTCTGGCCAAAAATAGTAGTAGTACCCTACAGTAGTAGTGGTAGTACCCCGTAGTTGTCCCTGCTGGCTTCAGGTGCAACATTATCATTGAAGAGAAGGAGGACGAGATTGTGGATTTGATTGCTTACTCCTCCTCTCTGTTGGATGGCGTGGATGTGACTTCTAAGTCTATGACCCCATGCATGGCTGTGTTGGTGGTGGTAATATTGGCACCCGTAGCAATGGCATTTTTAGTTGGGCAACAAAAA
This sequence comes from Rhinella marina, assembly GCA_900303285.1. Classification (NCBI taxonomy): domain Eukaryota; kingdom Metazoa; phylum Chordata; class Amphibia; order Anura; family Bufonidae; genus Rhinella; species Rhinella marina. The sequence goes on along the minus strand of ONZH01022883.1, from coordinate 17,492 downwards.
ATGCAGAGCAGGGGAAGGGGTGCCAAAGAACCCAGCATGATATCCCACAGTCTGATGGAAACAAGATTTAGGGTGAGAATTCCAATGACGATTGTGTGCTGCACAGGACCTGGGGGCTTTATAGGGGTGCTGAGGAGGAGGGAATATCAGAGGAAGAATTGTGGCAGCAGCAGCAACAATAAAATGCATGGGGGCAACATACCTCCCAAAGAACAGCCAAGGTTATATCTGTTTTGGGATCTGATGATGTTGTTGACACTGTGGGTGGGTTAGGCCCAAAATGTGCCATAGCTAAGCAGAGCTCAGCTATCTGTAGCTCTGTAGGAGTCCTATTTGCCATTTTTTTTCTCCAAAAGGCGGCAACACAAAACCACAGCTATGTGCAGGATTAAAATAAGCCGTGGGTGTTCAAACAAAGTCATAGGTACCAGAGCTCTATTGAAGCATATGAGGCGGCATGACCATCACTGGATCCTTTTGGAAAATACAACTGGCAAGCATTCCCAATCAGAACAAGTCTGTCCTCCTTCTTCTGGTCTTCTTTGTGGCAGCCAACCTGCATTGCAGAGCAATGCAGTATCCTTGTCATAACCAGCTTCTTCTCCTGCTAAGACTTTTCTCCATTTGCAGTTAGCTTGTTTACAAGCTGAACCCCCACCTGGCCACGTTGCTGTCAGTGCAGTCACTGCCATACCATTTAGTAGTACCTTGTAGTCTCATGTGGCAGATAATGTAGGCCGTTCCTTGCAAGTCTCGGTGTGTGGCAAACTGCACTCCATGTTGGAAACCTAGAGCAGCTGTTACAGGCAAGGACAGTGTATTTATTTCATGACCCCCCCCACCACAATTTCATCAGGCTGGCTCCCACAGCTGCCTCCTCCACCTCCTCCTCCATGGACACGCTCCTGTCCCCAGCAGCAGCAGGGCACAGCATTGCTCCTTCTCCCCCTCCTTCCCATCACTTGTGTGAAGTCAAGCATTGCCACATGGTATTGGAGCTGATCGGCCTATGAGAGCAGATTCTAAAGAACACCAAGAAGTAAACATCCTGCTGGCTATCACCTTACTGACTCCAACTGGGCAGGGTTGTCAGCAACAATGATCACAACATCCTTCTGTCTCCTCAACATAGGTTTTGTGTGGCTGAGGCCAATTAGTAAACCGAGACCTTCCACCTCATCACCCAGGCTTCATTTAGGCTTTCCTACACTCTGGACTGTCTATGGCGCATACCTTGTTCCATGACCCATGGATTTCTGGGCAGACAGACTGGAACAGTGGCCTAAACAGGCACAGTACACTCTCTTTCTTCCTTTGTTTTGCACAGCCTCCAGTGTCATTTCGGAGAGGGTTTTTTAAAGCTGCAAGCAGCATGGTGTCATCAAAACAAACCAAGTTGTCATCTAACAGTGTCAAAACATCATTATTGTCAACATAAAAAATGCTTGGATTTGGGTGGATATTCACACTCCCAAGGCGAGTCGCTGAAGAGATCTAGCCTTGCGGACGGTGCCCCATATTGCCATTGTTGCTGTCTTCCTGCCTGCTGTCCTGCCTACCATCATGTTCTGTATCACTGTTGCTGCCACCATCATGCCACGACTGCGGCCTGCCTCCCATCATGTTCTGTACAGCTTCTCCTGCCTCCATCATGCCACTGCCACCATCATGTCACTGCTAGGGCCTGGCTACTATCATGTTCCATACAGCTGCTGCTGCCTCCATCATGCTGCTTCCAGCATTATGCCACTGCTGCTGCCTGCCTGCCATCACCATTTGTAAGGCTGCTGCTGTCTCCATCATCATGCTGCCTGCCTGCCAATATACACCATATGGCTGCTGCCACCACCTCAACTGCTGCTTCTCACTGCTAATCCCTACTGTCATTGATGCTATGTATCTGCCTATACTACCACTACCACCATTACCACTACTACTACTATTACAACTACTACTCATAGACTGTAGATCTACTGCCTTGTATGGTCCATGCTATGCTGCTTTTGGTGCCATGTGCCTCCAATACTCTACCTTTTCAATATCCACACTGCATTGCTGCTGCTCCCAATTAAAATTTTTAGGAGGCTTGTTCACAATGAGCCACAATTATTACTTGTGCATGTTGTATGAACAGGCATTTTGACCCTATCAAGGCATCATTTTTGGATGCTAGTCCCCCCCTCCCCCCAACAAGCCACTGTTTTTTTAAATAAAATTTCTCAATAACACTGTGTGTTTCCAAACATATTTGGAAACTTTGGAGTATGAAAAAGCATAACACTTGTAGGGGCACGGTGTGTTTTTAAACATGGTGTTTGTTAATGCCATCAAACATGTGTTTACCCATAGCTAAGTATGTCAGTGTCACTCATACATCATTTACTATTGCTGTCTCTGCATTCAAAAGCTTATGGAGGAGGGAAAGAAAAATTATAAAATAATAAAAAATGAACAAAACGCTTCTGAATTATTGAACAGGTCCACAGACCGAGACATAGAGGCAACCACATTATAGATTACAGATTATAATGTTTTATATTAATATGCTGATTCCTAATTAATTTTAGTTTTCATTCTTTCTCTCTAGATTCATTGAAACCTACTTCCATTCCACCTCACTAACAAGTAGTATCAGGTACCAGGTCTAAACCCTCCCCCATCCCTCCCTTTCCCCTACCCCCTCCTTCCCTGTTTCATCTTTTCCTTTCTTCATTTCTTTATCTCTATCTCCTTTTCTTCACAGCAGTTTGTGACTAAATATGGGGTGTTTCTGTATGCAGGAAAAATGATTAACATATGTTTTCGGTTATCCCTTGTGAAAAAGAAAAAACAGGGGCTAAAGCAACATTTTATTGGAAGAAATAACATATTTCATTTTTATATCCAAGTGTCTCTAAATTCAATGAAGCCCCTGTGTGATTAAAGCACTGACTAAATTTCCTCCAAAAATGTATTGAGGGGTGTAGTTTCCAAAATGGAGTTATTTGGGGCGGTTGCTCAGGGTATCTTGAAATGCGACATAGTGCCCAAAAAACATTCAAGCAAAATCTGCCCTTCAAAAACCATATGGTACTCCTTCCCTACTTAGCCCTGTTGTTTGTGTATACAGCTGTTTATGACCACGTATGAGATATTTCTGCAAATTGCAGAACTACATTCATAAAAATGAAGGTTTGTTTTGATGTTAACCTTTGCTGTTACAGTAAATAAATAAATAAATAAATAAAAAATCTGAACAAAGCATGAAACGTCCTCTCCTTTTTGTGTTAATTCCTGTGGAACACCTATAAGGTTACAAAAAAAATTCTAAAATCAGTTTAAAATAATTTGAGGGGTATAGGCTCTAAAACGGGTTCATTTATTGGTAGAACAAATTAAATTACATTTACAAATTGATGCCAACATAAAATAGGCCTATGGTGAATGTAAATTTAGGATTTTTTTTTTTTTAACATATTGACTCAAATTTACTACTAACATGTATTTCAATGTATCATAAGAAAACCATCTCAGGATTGGTTGTATAAGTGAAATCATTACTAGTTATTAGTTATTACTAGTGTTGAGCGAATCAAAGCATTCAAAGTGAAATTTGATCAAAAGTCTAGGAAAAATTTGAATTGCAACGAATCCAAATTTCCTTGCACTTCGTGATAATGAATCAGTTTTTTCCTAAAATGACGGCTACATGTGTTACAAAGTGAACGTAAGAAGCCCGGGAGCACAATATAATACTATGTAGATAACCTATCAGCAACTAGCCAGCTCCTGTGATGTCACAGTCCTATAAATCTTTCATCCCAGCAGTGTCACCCATTTAATCTTGAGCTGAGCATAGGAAGAGACTTGACAAAAGCTAGGGACAGTGTTCAAAAAGCCTTTAATTGTGGAATATTGAAAAGGGAGAGTGCCTGGACAGTGCATGGATAGTGTAGGGAGATCGTAGGGAGGGGTTTTTACACACTGTAGGGTGATCATAGGGAGAGCATAGGGAGATTGCAGGGAAAGTGCATGCTCCGTAATCTGAAGCTGAAGGGACCCATAGGAAACAGCCCACTATGCATCAATCCCTGTGTAGAGCACAGAGCTATCTAACTGAACAGTGTCCACCTTGTTAAATAGATAAGCAATTCTATTATGCCTTCTGAAATTGGGGTGAATAAGCTGTCCAGTTCTACTGTTATTGGGTTGCCCACGTTGTTTAATAAAAACATTGGGAGACAGCTCCTGCAGGGGTGCACAATGTTTTGTTTTCCTTTTACTAAAGTAACATAGTAACATAGTTTGTAAGGCCGAAAAAAGACATCTGTCCATGAAGTTCAGCCTGTTTTCCTACAAGTTGATCCAGGGGAAGGCAAAAAAAAACCCTGTGAGGTAGAAGCCAATTTTCCTCACTTTAGGGGGAAAAATTCCTTCCCGACTCCAGTCAGGCAATCAGAATAACTCCCTGGATCAACGACCCATCTCTAGTAACTATAACCTGTAATATTATTACCCTCCAGAAATACATCCAGACCCTTCTTGAACTCTCTTAGTGAACTTACCATCACCACCTCCTCAGGCAGAGAGTTCCAAAGTCTCACTGCTCTTACCGTAAAGAATCCTCTTCTATGTTTATGTACAATCCTTCTTTCCTCCAGACGCAGAGGATGTCCCCTCGTCACAGTCACAGTCCTCGGGATAAATAGATGATGGGAAAGATCTCTGTACTGACCTCTGATATATTTATACATAGTTATTAGATCTCCCCTCAGTCGTCTTTTTTCTAAAGTGAATAACCCTAATTTTGATAATCTTTCTGGGTACTGTAGTCCACCCATTCCAGTTATTACTTTAGTTTGCCCCTCCTCTGAACCCTCTCCAGCTCTGCTATGTCTGCCTTGTTCACAGGAGCCCAGAACTGTACACAGTACTCCATATGTGGTCTGACTAGTGATTTGTAAAGTGGCAGGACTATGTTCTCATCACGGGCATCTATGCCTCTTTTGATGCAAACCCATTATCTTATTGGCCTTGGCAGCAGCTGTCTGACACTGGTTTCTGCAGCTTAGTTTGCTGTTCACTAAAATTCCTAGGTCCTTTTCCATGTCAGAGTTACCCAATGCTTTACCATTTAGTATGTACTGGTGACTTGCATTATTCCTTCCCATATGCATAACCTTACATTTGTCAGTGTTAAACCTCATCTGCCACTTTTCTGCCCAAGCCTCCAGTCTATCCAGATCCTGCTGTAGCAGTGCACTGTCCTCCTCTGTGTTAATTACTTTACACAGTTTAGTGTCATCTGCAAAAATTGATATTTTACTGTGCAAGCTTTCTACAAGATCATTAATAAATATATTGAAGAGAATAGGACCCAATACAGACCCCTGTGGTACCCCACTAGTGACAGTGACCCAATCTGAGTATGTACCGTTAATAACCACCCTCTGCTTTCTATCACTAAGCCAGTTACTTACCCACATACAGACATTTTCTCCCAGGCCAAGCATTCTCATTTTGTATACTAACCTTTTATGTGGTACCTTGTCAAACGTTTTGGAGAAGTCCAAATATACGACATCCATTGAGTCGCCGCGGTCAAGTCTAGAACTTACCTCCTCATAGAAACTGATTAAATTGGTTTGACATGACCGATCCCTCATGAAGCCATGCTGATATGGAGTTATTTTCATTGAGGTACTCCAAGATAGCATCTCTCAGAAAACCTTCAAACAGTTTACCCACAACAGAAGTTAAACTTACCGGCCTATAGTTTCCAGGCTCTGTTTTTGGGCCCTTTTTGAATATTGGCACCACATTTGCTAGACTGCTATGTGCTTTGATTTTGGTTTAGCTAGGGGATATCTAGGACTGTTGGTGGCCTGCATGATGATGCGCTCACCTATATACTGCATGATAGGACTAGCTTTGCATTTTGCTGCAGTGCACAGTGATGTACACCAAGACACACTCTCTCTGCAGGCCAGATATAGCTGATTTAATGCGCTTCATGACAAATTCATTTGGAGCGAAGAATATTTTTGAGAAGAATTTGGCAAAGTGTCCAAATCAAAGTTTTAAAAATTTGCTCATCTCTATTTATTACCATATAAACTGACACAGGTAAGATTCACAAAATTGGTCCTTAAATAAAAAACTGTGTCCGTAAGTCTACTCTATGTATTTCTTCTTATAAAAATTTCAGATTGGCTTGGATAAGTAAAAGCATTCCAAAGTTATTAAAACACAAAGTGATATGTCAGATTTTCAAAAATAGGCTTAGTCAGGAAAGTGAAAACTGGCTATTTCTGGAAGGAGTTAAACTTGAGTATCCATTAGAGTTCCCTAACAAGCACAGATTCTGTCCAATTTCTATCCATTCAGGCCAATAAAAATCTAAACTGGTTCTGGTACAATTAAATATGGTTCAGCAGGTCATTGGATATCAAAAGATACATTACATGAAATAAAACTTCATGATAGAGAATAGGAAGAATATAAAATGGGAATTGTTTCTATGCATACAAAAGATCATTGTGACTAGTAGGCCAGATGTCTGTGTGTATAAATCAGGCACAATGTGGGAATAATGTTGTCCTAAGTGGTGAAAAAAAAAAAAAAAAAAATGCCAACAGAGACTAAAATACAATTAGAAATGTGTGCAATAGTGTTGTCCCATCTTGTACTTGAACTTTCATTAATTTTTCAGGACAAGTTGTACTTTCTAATGTCACAATTTAATATGGCATACAATGTAGTGGGAAGCGGGGGGAAAAACTTCCTCATGGGGTGGAATTGGAAAAAAACGCAACTGCCAGTTTTACAGGTTTTGCCCCTACGACATTCCCTATGCAGCAAAACCGACCTGTGGCCTACATTACAATTATAACAATACCACACGTGTAGGGTTTTTTCATGTTTTAATACTGAAAGAAATAAATAAGGCCCCACTCACACGACCATATCATTGCGGTTCCGCACTGCTAGGAACACACGCCAGGCGGACCCATTCAAAATGCCTATACTTGTCCGTGCATGCAGACAAGTATAGGACATGCTTCATTGATTTTTCAGCGGTTCCCTGGTCCCATAGAGCCGCATAGAGGTGAATGGGGCCTAACACTTTAAAAAATATATTTTTTTACATGGTAAAGCACATTTATACATAAAGACAAAATAGTGTCCACTTCTGGTGTCCACTTCTGGTGCTGCCGCACGCTACCAAACTCATAACTACCTGAGTTAGCAGGACTTTGTGCATACTGGTCCCTATCTCCTTTCCAGGATCAAGGACACCCTTTTTGTGAGTTCATGGTCTGCCTCCATGATATGTACACCCTTGGTGTGCTGTACACAATTGTAATAAACTTATTAACTATAAACTTTAGGCTTTAAAGCCAATAGGAAGATTGTTAAAATAAAATGCAGCAAAATGGACATCAGATGGGTAGCACAGATTGTGGAGATTGTGGACTATTTGGGTAATTTATTAAGTTATGTAGAGGCATCGGATGCCAGCTCCCTTGCTGGTGTAGATTTAGATAATTTTGTACGCCAAAAACTGGCGAGGAAATTGATATATGAGATGACCTCTTCCCCACATATGCCACACACCCTTTTTTAGAACTGGAGTTCGTGCCATGGAAGGGGAAGAAGTCACATATTTTGCTACAAATCACCTTTGACGCCCTGTATTTCTACAATGATAAGTAGTTGATATAAATAATTTTAGGCTTTCTTCAGCTGACTTGGAGAAGAATAATAATATTTCAATCATATAGTATCAATAATTCACATTAAACATAGATATTAACTTACCCCGGAATCCACTTTTTGACTGTGTTCCGATTTACTGCATTGGTTGCGTCTTAAAGGAAATGTGTCATCAGGTAATGACCTATTGTTTAAAGTTTTTGTTTAAGATATTTTTTAAAGAATATTTTGTGATGCTATTTTTAATTTTCCATACCACAATCTATATTTAACAAAAACCATAAAATCCTGTAGTTTTCACACTGGCCACTAAGCCTAATAATAGGCACCAGTTCTTGGTCTGTACAAATCACTTTACAGACTGTACAGATAACTTTACGTTATCTGCTTATCTGTCATTCTAAACCTGCCTGTAATGATAAGGAGATATTACTTCTGTGTATAAATAAGACAGGATCCACCATTTTTCCACCAGCTTATCTATTTCTTTTCTTGTACAATGACCTCTGTACAGGTCACAGAGCATGCGTAGAAAATTCTTCCATAAAAGACCATTGTGTCTATGGCCCATGGGGCTGCTGTAAAGCATTTTCCCAATGCTTTCTAAATTCTCTTAAGAACAGCTCAGGCAAGATGGCCGCCCCCGTAATGTTCAGGAAAGAGAATCAGAAAATAAAAAGCGATAAATAGAATCAAAAAATAAAAAGATAAAAAAAGGATATGTGTCACTATCCGGTTTTAACTGGCAGAAAAGATATTTTGGTGACACATTTCCTTTAGGTAACGTGGCAGCTTCTTGTTAAAACAGCTGGTTGTCCCTCTGACCCCTTCAAGGTGACATTTAACATTCTGTTATGTTATGTTAAATAATGTAGTTTCATATCTACAGATTCAGTGCAGCTCTGAGTTTGGGCTGGAACACTTGTGGGAATCCATTAACACTGACTCACATTTAGAATTCTGATTTATTTCAGTTCTTTTCTTTACTCTGAATACAAATGAAAAATTAAACCAGAGGTCTAGAAATATAATTATCTAAAACGAAATGGAACATGCTAAAGATGACTAGGAATGTGCAATAGAGAAAATATATTGTTTGCCCATAAAACCTTTGCTGCTGTTTCCCTTTAAACATGAAGACCCCAAACTCAAGGACAATATCAACCATGGTTCATGGCGCTCTTACTAGTATGTGGAGTTGGAAAGTTTTTTTTTCTGGAAAGAATAAATTATTATATTTTTTATTATGTTACATTATTTGTAAGTTACATTATATAGATTAGCATTGAAATTCATATACAGTATATACACAATAAATTTACCTAGCTTCTCTCCAGTAAAATCTGCTGCTCTATTTTCTGTATTGGGTAGTCAGAATACCAGGAGCACTGTGTACTACCTTCTGGACAACTGTTGACGAGATGACTTTGCCTTTGGCCTCTGTCTGGTGCCAGTTATTGGGATCTGATGTTGTCCTGGTTATGCAGGATTCGACCCACATTTTTTGATTATTTTATTTTGACTTTCTGTATCTTATCTAGATTAGTAAAGTACAGGAGGTTCCAGACCCCACTTCATTTGACTTTATAAATTTTTGTCTCCTGTGTTTGGCACCTGTACTTCCCTGTTCTGACCCTAGAGACTGATAACTAAGTTGTGAGGTATCCTCAATACTGTACTGAACTTGACTGTTTAATTCAGACCCAGGTAGACAGCTATGAGACTTCTTTTGCTACTAGCAAACACCTGCTCCACATGCTGTTCCTCCTCGGTTCCACCAAATTTACTTTCAGAATTAGTTAATGGATAATCAACACTTATTTAAACGCTACAGCCAGCAGAGTGCCATAACCTAAAGTCATGTCACAGATTAAATGTGTAATTCAAATTAACTCTGTCTTTTTCTGGGTATAATGTAGCCAAGCTGCTAATATGTTTTGTAGCGGCACCAATAACTATATGGCACATGGGATATGAAGCTCTTCAGCTTAATTAATCCTAATACAGTACTGTTATTAAATTATAGCATCTGCTCCCTGTATTCAGCATTGCTTCCCATAAGATCATTTTCTACAGTGTACCACCAGGAGCTTTCTTGCTTGCATTTTCATCTTCTCTTGGAGGAAACACTCATAGTTACATAGTTACATAGTTACATAGTTAATACAGTTGAAAAAAGACACAAGTCCATCAAGTTCAACCAAGGGAGGGGGTAGGAGTGATGAAGGGGAGGGGGACGGGTAACCTGAAGACATGACTCTACATTTCTTAACATGTGGTGACTTTCTTTTTCTCTAAGAATTTATCTAAGCCTGTTTGAAGCCCTCAGCTGTCTTTGCTGTGACCAGCTCCTGCGGTAGACTGTTCCACAGATTCACAGTACTTATAGTAAAGAAGGCTTGTCGCCCCTGGAGTCTGAACATTTGCTTCTCCAGGCGGAGGCAGTGCCCCCTTGTGTTTTGAGAGGATTTTACCTGAAACAGTTTTTCACCATATTTTTTGTATGGGCCATTTACATACTTATACAGGTTGATCATGTCCCCCCCTTATATGTCTCTTCTCAAGACTAAACAAATTTAACTCCTTCAATCTTTCTTCATAGCTAAGATGCTCTATGCCCCTTATCAGTTTAGTTGCCTGTCTCTGCAGCCTTTCCAGCTCCAGGACATCCTTCCTATAACCTGAGCCCAGAACTGAACAACATATTCCAGATGAGGCCATACTAATGCTTTATACAGTGGTAATATGACATCCCTGTCCCATGAATCCATGCCTCTTTTAATACATGACAATATCCTGCTGGCCTTAGAAGCAGCCAATTGACATTGCATGCTATTCTGCAGTCTATGGTCTACAAGGACACCCAGATCCTTCTCTACAAGTGACTCTCCCAGTGTTACTCCCCCTAGAACATAGGAGGCATGCAAGTTGTTAGTACCCAGATGCATAACTTTACATTTATCCACATTGAACCTCATCTGCCAAGAGGATGCCCAAACACTCAGTGTGTCCAAGTCAGCTTGTAACTTCTGCACATCTTCCATAGACTGGACTCTACTACAAAGCTTAGTGTCATCTGCAAAAATTGAAACAGTGCTGTTAATTCCTCCCTCTATATCATTAATAAATAAACTAAAAGTGGACACAGCACTGAACCACTTATAACTGGGGACCATTCAGAGTAGGAATCATTCACCACAACTCGCTGAGTACGCTCCTTCAGCCAGTTCTCAATCCAGTTACAGAGTAGATTTTCTAATCCAACCGACCTTAATTTACCCGTCAGATGTCTATGAGGGACCGTGTCAAACGCTTTTGCAAAGTCCAAATACACAATATCCACAGCCACCCCTCTATCCAGACTTCTACTCACTTCTTCATAAAAACCAATCAGGTTAGTCTGACAGCTTCTGTCCTTAGTAAAACCATGCTGGTTAACACTTATGATACTATTATCCAAAACATATTCCTGTATATAGTCCCTTATTAGACCCTCAAAAAGTTTCACCACAATGGACGTTAAGCTCACCGGTCTGTAATTCCCCGGGGATGACCTAGAGCCCTTCTTCAAGATGGGCACCACATTTGCTTTACGCCAGTCCCTCGGCACTATGCCAGTCACCAGAGAATCTTTGAATATTATATACAAGGGCAAAGAAATTACTGAACTAAGTTCCTTAAGAACTCTTGGGTGTAACCCATCCAGTCCTGGAGCCTTATTCACCTTTACTTTGTTTAACTTAGCTTTGACCATATCTATATTGAACCAGTTGAGTATATTACATGAAGTATCACCAGCACGTACTCTACCGACAGCAGCTCCCACCTCTTCATGTGTATATACAGAACTAAAGAACTCATTCAGTAGCTCCACCTTTTCCTGATCCCCAGTAATCAATTCCCCATCACTATTATTCAGGGGTCCTACATGCTCTGACCTAGGTGTTTTTGCATTTATATATTTGAAGAATTTTTTGGGATTGGTTTTGCTATCCCTGGCCACCAGCCTTTCATTTTTAACTTTTGCTGCTTTTATAGTCCTTTTACAATCTTTATTAACCCTTTTGTAGTTATTAAAGGCTATGGCAGACCCCTCTGATTTGTATATTTTAAATGCCCTTTGTTTTTCATGTATTGCCCTTTTAACATCCGCATTAAGCCACTCAGGGTTTAATTTTAAGCGTTTGTATTTGTTCCCCCTAGGAATAAATTCTGCAGTATAGTTACCCAGTGTAGATTTGAAGGTCTCCCATTTATTATCTGTGTCACTACTTGACAACAGCTGCTCCCAGTCTATGTCCTGGAGTGTGGCCCGTAACCCTGGGAAATTGGCCTTTTTAAAATTAAATGTTTTTGATCTCCCAGCATGTTTATGCTTTCTACACTTTAGGATAAAAGTAACTATATTGTGGTCACTATTACCAAGGTTTTCCCAAACAATTACCTCCTCAACTATCTCTGCATTGTTAGATATAACCAGATCCAACAGTGCATCACTTCTTGTTGGTTCTTCTACAAACTGGCCCAGAAAATTATCCTGCAATAAGTTAAGAAAATTTCTCTCCTTTGCAGTTGAAGCCGATCCATGACCCCAATCAACTCATACTCCTTCTTCTATCCCTATGCAAGGCCACATCGCTATGAGGAGATAGCTTTTCAGGAGGGAGAACTGGTGTAGTGACTGATGCACACCTGCAGGAGGTTGGTCAACACCAGAAGATGTGGGTCCTTTCCTACAACACAGACACCAGTACCTCACAGCAAGTTCATTATTGGATCACGACACAACAGACCACATGAAATTCACTGCACTTTTTTACCAGAGCTGGTAATGGTTCTTTATTAGAGATGAGCGAGCACTAAAATGCTCGGGTGCTCGTTATTCGAGTCGAACTTTTCCCGATGCTTGGGTGCTCGTTTCGAATAACGAACCCCATTGAAGTCAATGGGAGACTCGAGCATTTTTTGCAGGGGACCAAGGCTCTGCCTAGGGAAGGCTGAGTGAAAACCTGGAAACCTCAGAAAATGATGGAAACACCACGGAAATGGACAGGAAACAGCAGGGGCAGCATGCATGGATGCCTCTGAGGCTGCCTAATCCCACCATTACCCCAAATTCTCAGGCAACAGCCTGGTGGTTACCCTCATGGCAATTGTGCTCACCCAGACCAAGAGAGGCGAGGCACATGCCCATCACATGTTAGGGAAGCACCCAACTAGGTGCAACGAAGGTCCATCACCGCCAATTTTCAGGGACACGGTAATGGTGACCCACTTAAAAATGCTGCCTGACAACCTGGCGGTGAACCCCTGATTGCCTGTCTTTCAATAAGATTGCAGTGTAAAGCATGGTGGTGAGCCTCAGTATGACTTTTTAGATGGAGATTGCATGTGGTCACGTACTCCCTGGAACCCCATAGTCACCCCTTCTCTAATGTGCTACCCCAAAACATTCTCTGCCCCAATTCGCAAGTCATTTTGCAGTCTCCGTGTGCTGACAGTGGGGATTTACCAGTGTTGTCTGAGGAGGTGGTGGACAATGGCAAGACACAGGTGTGGGGGGGTGAGGTAGTTGTATGGGAAGTAGGTTACAGTGGGGACTCCTTGGGGGGACTTTCTCATGATGGGACAGATTCAACTTGGGAGGATCAGGCACAGGAACAGATCAATTTTTTTTTTTGTGTTTATTTAACTTTTATTTAGCACAAATAACCACAGAGATATTTATTCGTTCTCTTCGCTGCGCAGTCTGGCGTTGGGGTTCGTCACTTTGATGGCGAGCTGTGCCGCCCTCTCCACAATGGTCTTTCGGTTCTTTGAGGAGATGTTGAGGAGATCAGTGAAATTCAGTGAATGACGACGCAGGACCCCAACTTAAAAATTTAGCATCAACCGGTACAGTCGTAAATTATGAGCTTGATCAAGTGTGGCATGTGTTCTCTGTATTCTTCTCAGTTTATTACCGTATATAGCAGCTATCCGGAAAAATAGTTTGGAGAGAGAGAAAGATAGGAAAAAGACGTAACTTGTTTGGAGAGAGGGCCTGTAGGTGGAACTCCGGAAAAATTGTTTGGAGAGAGGGCCTGTAGGTGGACCTCTGGAAAAATTGTTTGGAGAGAGGGCCTGTAGGTGGAGCTCCGGAAAAATTGTTTGGAGAGAGGGCCTGTAGGTAGACCTCCGGAAAAATTGTTTGGAGAGAGGGCCTGTAGGTGGACCTCTGGAAAAATTGTTTGGAGGGGCCTGTAGTGGAACTCTGGAAAATTGTTGAGAGGGCCTGTAGGGGGCCCTCCTGAAAAATTGTGGTAAAAGAGTGCCAGTTGGACCTCTAAAAAATGGCTTTTTTTTTGGTCAGCGTTAGGCAAAGACGACATGGAGGAGGAGGAGGAGTAGGAGGAGTAGAGAAGAGGAATCGGATACATAAGTAATGTTAATCTTTAGCTGCTTTCCCCCGGAGGAGATTTGAATTCCGGTGAAATCCAGGCTTTGTTCATTTTAATAAGCGTCAGCCTGTCAGCGCTGTCAGTTGACAGGTGTGTACGCTTATCGGTGATGATGCCACCAGCTGCACTGAATACCCGCTCTGACAGCACGCTAGCGGCAGGGCAGGCCAGCACCTCCAAGGCGTACAGCGCCAGTTCAGGCCACGTGTCCAGCTTTGAAACCCAGTAGTTGTATGGAACAGAGTGATCGCTACGGACGTTGGTATGGTCAGCTAGGTACTCCCTCACCATCTTTCTGTACAGCTCCCCCCTACTCTGCCTAGACTGGGGACAGGTGACAGTGTCTTGCTGGGGTGACATAAAACTGGCAAAGGCCTTGGAGAGCGTTCCCCTGCCAGTGCTGGACAAGCTGCCTGCTCGGCTCCTCTCCCTCACTACTTGGCCCACAGAACCATGCTCTCTGCCGCTAACGGGGTCAGATGGGAAGGATTGTTTCAGCTTGTGCACCAGGGCCTGTTGATATCTATTCACTCTCATACTCCTTTCCTCTGCAGGGGATGAGAGTGGAAAGGTTCTGCTTGTACCGGGGGTCCAGGAGAGTGAACACCCAGTAATCGGTGTTTGAAAAAATGCTTCTAACGCGAGGGTCACGGGATAGGCAGCCTAACATGAAGTCTGCCATGTGCGCCAGAGCCCCAACACGTAAGAATTCCCTCTCCTCACTGGCCTGACTCTCCATTTCCTCCTCCTCCTCCTCCAAGTCCTCCTCTTCAGCCCATACACGCTCAAGAGTTAAGGACTGAGCACTGGAACCGTCTACTGTCTCGCCAACATCCTCCTCATCCTCATCCCCCTCCTCCGATACGCACTGAGAAACAGACCGGAGGGTGCTCTGGCTATCAAGCGACGTATCTTCCTCCACCGTCTCTTGTGACAAGCGCAAAGCATCCGACTTGATGCTGAGCAGTGAGTTTTTTCAACAGGCAAAGCAGCGGGATGAGGAATCTGACTGACCTGACTACCAGTTCTGGTGGAAGTTGACATCTGGCAGTCTACAATCGCTCTGCGCTGATGGTAAACTCTGGATAACATGTTTAATGTCAAATTCCATCTCGTGGGCACGTCGCACAACAGTCGCTGAGCGGGCAGTTGTAGGTGGCGCTGCGCTGCCCTGAGAGTGGCAGAATCTGTGGTGGACTTGTGGAAATGCGCACAGATGCGGCGCACCTTGGTGAGCAAATCAGACAGATTGGGGTATGTCTTGAGGAACCGCTGAACTATTAGATTGAACATGTGGGCCAGGCATGACACATGTGTCAGTCTGCCGAGTTGCAGAGCCGCCACCAGGTTACGCCCGTTGTCACACACAACCATGCCTGGCTTGAGGTTCAGCGGTGCCAGCCACACATCGGTCTGCGCCGTGATGCCCTGTAACAGCTCTTGGGCGGTGTGCCTTTTGTCACCTAAGCTCAGCAGTTTGAGCACCGCCTGCTAGCGCTTACCCAAGGCACTGCTGCTGCGCTTAGAGCTACCGACTGAAGGCGCCGTGCCCACGGATGGTAATTCGGAGGAGGAGGTGGAGGAGGAGGAGGGGTCGGAGGAGGAGGCATAGTACGTCTGAGAGACCGTGACCGAGGTAGGCCCCGCAATCCTCGGTGTGGGCAGTACATGAGCGGCCCCAGGGTCAGTCTCGGTCCCAGCCTCCACTAAGTTAACCCAATGTGCCGGCAGCACTTGTCCACGTGTCCGTGGTTAGGTGGACCTTCTCAGAAACAGCGTTGGTCAGGGCACGGATGATGTTCTGTGACACGTGCTGGTGTAGGGCTGGGACGGCACATCGGGAAAAACAGTGGCGGCGGGGGACCGAATACCGAGGGGCAGCCACCGCCATGAGATTGCGAAAGGCCTCGGTCTCTACCAGCCTATAGGGCAGCATCTCCAGGCTCAGCAATTTGGAGATGTGGACGTTGAGGGCTTGGGCATGTGGGTGGGTGGAACTGTATTTCCTCTTGCGCTCCAGCGTCTGCTGTAAAGACAGCTGAACGCTGCGCAGAGACACATTGGTGGACGTTGTGGAGGATCGTGGAGGCGAAGGTGTGGTTTTCCGGCGGGAGGCGCTCATGCTGGGGTCCTGGGCAGGGGGTTGACTAGCGGAGGCAGCGAGTGACACAGGGGAAGGAGCAGTGGTGTGACCCGCAGGAGGTGGTGAACGGCCTTGGTTCCATTGAGTGGGGTGTTTAGCACTCATATGCCTGCGCATGCTGGTGGTGGTTAGGCTAGTAGTGGTGGCACCCCTGCTGATCCTGGTGTGGCACAGGTTGCACACCACAGTCCGTCGGTCATCCTCACTTTCTTTAAAGAACCTCCAGACTTGCGAACATCTAGGCCTCGCCACGGGAGCTTCACTATGTGAAACAGTTGCTGCTGATGCACCAGCTCTGGCCCTGCTTCTCCCTCTGGCCACACCACTGCCTCTTCAAACCTGTTCTGGTGCAGCACTCGCCTCCGCCTCAGAAGCACTGTCTTCACTCGGCTTATCAACCCAGCTTGGGTCAGTCACCTCTTCATCCTCCGATTCCTCAGTCTGCTCCCCCCTCGGACTTCCTGCCCTGACAACAACTTCACCACTGTCTGACAACCGTGTCTCCTCATCGTCCGACACCTCTTTACAAACTTCTTCCACTAACAACATTGTCATCATCATCATCACCCACAGACTGCGACAGTTGGAAAACTTGGGCATCGGGAACGAGGTCAGCAGCAACCTGAGAAGTGGTTTGGGACTCTGGGAACGGTCCAGAAAATTTCCTGAGAGTATGCCGGATCGCATTCCAAATTTTCCTGGGAGGGGCAGACTGGGGGGAAGGAGGTTGAGGTGGAGGAGCCAGAGGAGTGCTCCCTTGGGTAACGTGGGTGGACTGCGTGGAAGACTGACTGGTGGACAAATTACTTGAAGCATTGTCCGCAATCCACAACATCAGCTGTTCGCACTGTTGTGGTTTCAACAGTCCTCTACCACGTGTCCCTGTAAGTTGAGACATGAAGCTAGGGAGTGTAGCTCTGCGGTGTTCCCCTGCTCCCTCATCAGCAGGTACTGTCTCACCCTGCCCAGGACCACGGCCTCTGCCCCCTGCAGTAATTGAATGCCCACGCCCATGCCCTCGTCCTCGACCCTTAGCCCTGGTGTTTAACATTTTCTGTATATAAGTGTATTATATAAAAAATAAAAAATAAATGGGCCTGCTGTACTGAAACCCACAAACTTGTTCAGTCTGGTTGAATTAAGTGACGTACAGAAAGTGTCACCTGGACAGAAAATACGGATTGTATGGTGTACTGAACGTGACACACAGAATG
>ONZH01022882.1:0-35582 GCA_900303285.1 Rhinella marina | reverse complement strand
GCCCACAGAACCATGCACTCTGCCGCTAGTGGCATCAGATGGGAAGGATTGTTTCAGCTTGTGCACCAGGGCCTGTTGATATCTATTCACTCTCATACTCCTTTCCTCTGCAGGGATGAGAGTGGAAAAGTTCTGCTTGTACCGTGGGTCCAGGAGAGTGAACACCCAGTAATCGGTGCTTGAAAAAAATGTTTCTAACGCGAGGGTCACGGGATAGGCAGCCTAACATGAAGTCTGCCATGTGCGCCAGTGTCCCAACACGCAAGAATTCCCTCTCCTCACTGGCCTGACTCTCCATTTCCTCCTCCTCCTCCAAGTCCTCCTCTTCAGCCCATACACGCTCAAGAGTTAAGAAGGACTGAGCACTGGTACCCTCTTCTGTCTCGCCGACATTCACCTCCTAATCCTCATCCCCCTCCTCCGATACATGCTGAGAAACAGACCGGAGGGTGCTCTGGCTATCAAGCGACGTATCTTCGGGATGTTGAGGCTGATAATGGCGGCATCACCGCTGGCCATCTGTGTTGACTCCTCAAAGTTGTTCAACATCTGGCAGATATCAGACATCCACGTCCACTCTTCATTGTAGACTTGAGGAATCTGAGAGACCTGACTACCAGTTCTGGTGGAAGTTGACATCTGTCAGTCTACAATTGCTCTGCGCTGCTGGTAAACTCTGGATAACATGTTTAATGTCGAATTCCATCTCGTGGGCACGTCACACAACAGTCGGTGAGCGGGCAGTTGTAGGCGGCGCTGCGCTGCCCTGAGAGTGGCAGCATCTGTGGTCGACTTGCGGAAATGCGCACAGATGCGGCGCACCTTGGTGAGCAAATCAGACAGATTGGGGTATGTCTTGAGGAACCGCTGAACTATTAGATTGAACACGTGGGCCAGGCATGGCACATGTATCAGTCTGCCGAGTTGCAGAGCCGCCACCAGGTTACGCCCGTTGTCACACACAACCATGCCTGGCTTGAGGTTCAGCGGTGCCAGCCACAGATCGGTCTGCGCCGTGATGCCCTGTAACAGCTCTTGGGCGGTGTGCCTTTTGTCACCTAAGCTCAGCAGTTTGAGCACCGCCTGCTGGCGCTTACCTATGGCACTGCTGCTGCGCCTAGAGCTACCGACTGAAGGAGCCATGCCCACGGATGATAATTCGGAGGAGGAGGAGGGGTCGGAGGAGGAGGCATAGTACGTCTGAGAGACCATGACCGAGGTAGGCCCCCCAATCCTCGGTGTGGGCAGTACATGAGCGGCCCCAGGGTCAGACTCGGTCCCAGCCTCCACCAAGTTAACCCAATGTGCCGTCAGTGATATATAGTGTCCCTGCCCAGCAGCACTTGTCCACGTGTTCGTGGTTAGGTGGACCTTCTCAGAAACTGCGTTGGTCAGGGCACGGATGATGTTCTGTGACACGTGCTGGTGTAGGGATGGGACGGCACATCGGGAAAAATAGTGGCGGCAGGGGACTGAATACCGAAGGGCAGCCACTGCCATGAGATTGCGAAAGGCCTCGGTCTCTACCAGCCTATAGGGCTGCATCTCCAGGCTCAGCAATTTGGAGATGTGGACATTGAGGGCTTGGGCATGTGGGTGGAACTGTATTTCCTCTTGCTCTCCAGCGTCTGCTGTAAAGACAGCTGAATGCTGCGCTGGGACACATTGGTGGACGCTGTTCAGGATCGTGGAGGCGAAGGTGTGATTTTCCGGCGGGAGGCGCTCGTGCCGGGGTCCTGGGCAGGGGGTTGACTAGCAGAGGCAGCGAGTGACACAGGGGAAGGAGCAGTGGTGTGACCCGCAGGAGGTGGTGAACGGCCTTGGTTCCATTGAGTGGGGTGTTTAGCACTCATATGCCTGCGCATGCTGGTGGTGGTTAGGCTAGTAGTGGTGGCACCCCTGCTGATCCTGGTGTGGCACAGGTTGCACACCACAGTCCGTCGGTCATCCTCACTTTCTTTAAAGAATCTCCAGACTTGCGAACATCTAGGCCTTGCCACGGGAACTTCACTACGTGAAACAGTTGCTGCTGATGCACCAGCTCTGGCCCTGCTTCTCCCTCTGGCCACACCACTGCCTCTTCCAACCTGTTCTGGTGCAGCATTCGCCTCCGCCTCAGAAGCACTGTCTTCACTCGGCTTATCAACCCAGCTTGGGTCAGTCACCTCGTCATCCTCCGATTCCTCAGTCTGCTCCCCCCTCGGACTTCCTGCCCTGACAACAACTTCACCACTGTCTGACAACCGTGTCTCCTCATCGTCCGACTCCTCTTTACACACTTCTTCCACTAACTCAACATTGTCATCATCATCACCCACAGACTGCGACAGTTGGAAAACTTGGGCATCGGGAAAGAGGTCAGCAGCAGCCTGAGAAGTGGTTTGTGACTATGGGAAGGGTCCAGAAAACAGTTCTCAGAGTATGCCGGATCGCATTCCAAATTTTCCTGGGAGGGGGCAGACTGGGGGGAAGGAGGTTGAGGTGGAGGAGTCAGAGGAGTGCTCCCTTGGGTAACGTGGGCAGACTGCGCTGAAGACTGACTGGTGGACAAATTACTTGAAGCATTGTCCTCAATCCACGACATCAGCTGTTCGCACTGTTGTGGTTTCAACAGTCCTCTACCACGTGTCCCTGTAAGTTGAGACATGAAGCTAGGGAGTGTAGCTCTGCGGCGTTCCCCTGCTCCCTCATCAGCAGGTACTGTCTCACCCTGCCCAGGACCACGGCCTCTGCCCCCTGCAGTAATTGAATGCCCACGCCCACGTCCCTTAGCCCTGGGGTTCAACATTTTCTGTATATAAGTGTATTATATAAAAAAAAAAAAAATAATGGGCCTGCTGTACTGAAACCCACAAATTGTTCAATCTGAATAAGAAAATATATAGGTGGATAAGTTAGAGCAAAATTACGTATGTTATTACGTACCGTGCAGTATGGAGCAATTACACTGAAACTATTAGATTAGGCAGACTTGGTCTGCTTAAGTGCAACCCAGACAAATGTCGCACAGAGATTTTTGTAATGTAGCTGTATCATTGAGAGCAAAAGACCTTTTTTAATTAAGTGACGTACAGAATGTGTCACCTGGACAGAAAATACGGATTGTGGTTTGTATATAGGTGGATAAGTTAGAGCTAAATTACGTATGTTATTACGTACTGTGCAGTATGGAGCAATTACACTGAAACTATTAGATTAGGCAGACTTGGTCTGCTTAAGTGCAACCCAGACAAATGTCGCACAGAGATTTTTGTAATGTAGCTGTATCAGTGAGAGCAAAAGACCTTTTTTAATTAAGTGACGTACAGTATGGGTCACCTGGACAGAAAATACGGATTGTGGTTTGTGGTGAGTGGACAGCTGAACTGTGACACACAGAATGGTTCCACACAGCTGTATGAAATGGATTTGTATCACTGAGATAAAACAATTAAAAAAAAAAACTGTTCTATATGGCGATAGCTGCACTACTAGTGCCAGCCAGCCCAGCCAGGAGACAAAAAAAAGTGTCTTGTAGCCCTTAGAAGGGCTGTTGGATTCTTTTGAGATCACTCCTGCCTAACAGAGAACTAAATCCAGGCCCTAACACTCTCCCTGAAACGCAGCAGATCTGTCCCTAACGACATCCAGACAGCATCTGAGCCGAGCACCGCGGGCAGTCACTAGTATATTCCAGGGTCACCTGATCAGGCCAGCCAACCCCTGCTATCGACAGGTAAGGGCCTCCCCTTCATGCTGGTTGTACCGCAGAGTCTCCTGGCTTGTGATTGGCTGAGTTTATAGGCGCCAAAAATTCAAAATGCAGGAGATGCCATTTCCTCGAGCATGGCGAGATACTCGTCCGAGCAGCAAGCACTTACGAGTACCGTAATACTCGAACGAGCACCAAGCTCGGACGAGCATGCTTGCTCATCTCTAGTTTCTATCAACCAAACGTATGCGTTTTGGTGAAAAAGCTTTTGCGTTTAGCCGTTGTGTTTTGCCCGATGTGTTTCAAAACGCATCACCAAAATGCAACGTGTGAAACCACCCTTAGGGTAAACCGACTGAGCTACATTTGCAATCAATTAGAAATACCTGGAGTGTGTGGTTTCACAAATACAGCAACAAAATCAACAAGAAATAACAAAACCCATAAGTCAAATACAGCACCAGAACCAAGTTCTCTACATAAATACAGCACCAGAACCAAGTTCTCTACATACATACAGCACCAGAACCAAGTTCTCTACATAAATACAGCACCAGAACCAAGTTCTCTACATAAATACAGCACCAGAACCAAGTTCTCTACATAAATACAGCACCAGAACCAGGTTCTCTACATAAATACAGCACCAGAACCAAGTTCTCTACATAAATACAGCACCAGAACCAAGTTCTCTACATAAATACATCACCAGAACCAAGTTCTCTACATAAATACAGCACCAGAACCAAGTTCTCTACATAAATACAGCACCAGAACGAAGCTCATTACATACAGTAAATACAGCACCAGAACTGTGTGCAGTACATAAACACAGCATCAGATTTTAAAAGCTCAGTACAGATACCATCTGAGTAGTCAGGTCAGCCCTCGCCATATGACTTTGTGCGGTGTGAAACTACAGCTCCCAGTATGGCCTGAACAAGTGTAAAGGGATACTGAGAGTTGTTGTTGCACAAAACAGCATGCTACCACCCATCATTAGCTGTCAGTAACAGAATAATCATTTCCATTTAGTGACTTACAGATGACGTCTCCTCCTGAGTTCCTCTCCATCTGGCCACCATGATGACTTCTCCCGTCCACAATTCAGCTCTGCAGATTTTGCCAAGAAGATCTCTTTATCTTCATTCTTTACCAACACATTGGTATCCTGCAGACTGACACAGACTCATCTCAGTGCCACATGCTGTGCTCTGAACATAACAGCAGCATTAGTGCTACACACAGGGCCCCCAATAGTAGTGCCACATACTCTGTGCCCTCTGTATATAGTGCCACATACTCTGAGCCCTATGTATATAGTGCCACATACACTGTGCCCTCTGTATACAGTGCCATATGCCCTCTGTGTATAGTGCTACATGCTTTGTGCCCTCTGTTTATAGTGCCACACACAGTGCCCCTAATGCTAGTGCCACATGCTTGGTGCCCCTTATGAAAAGTGCCCTGTTTGTGTGTGTGTCGTTAAAAGATATCAATAGTGCCCTCTACAGTGCCTGCCCATTTAACAGTGACCTCTACACCGGCCCGCTCCTTTAACAGTGACCTCTACAGCGGCCAGCCCCTTTAACAGTGACCTCTACAGCGACCCGCCCCTTTAACAGAGACCTCTACAGCGGCCCGCCCCTTTAACAGTGACCTTCCACAGCGGCCCGCCCCTTTAACAGTGACCTCTACAGCAGCCCGCCCCTTTAACAGTGACCTCTATAGCTGCCCGCCCCTTAAACAGTGACCTCTACAGCTGCCCGCCCCTTAAACAGTGACCTCTACAGCAGCCTGCCCCTTTAACAGTGACCTCTACAGCAGCCCGCCCCTTTAACAGTGATCTCTACAGCAGCCTGCCCCTTCAACAGTGACCTCTACAGCAGCCTGCCCCTTTACCAGTGACCTCTACAGCTGCCCACCACTTTAACAGTGACCTCTACAGAAGCCTGCCCCTTTAACTGTGACCTCCACAGCAGCTAGAGTGGCCACTGTCTTCACCCCAGAAAGCCAGACCTCACCGGCCATTCCCTCAAATGTGAAACAGCGCCCCCAGTTCCCATGAAGACACATCAGTAAACATGAGGCCACGTCCCCCCAGGCTCCGTGAAGACATGGAGGAGAAGCTGTCTGAGTGTGAGCTACTGAAAGGGTGGACATCCCTGTGTCTGTCCAGGCACTGCGTCGGACGGAGAACAGGTAGCCAGAAAACTGGACTGTCCAGCCTAAAGCCGGACATCTGGCCACCCTAACATCAGCCTGCCCCTAGGGTGGCCAGAGGTCTTGTTTTAGGCTGGACGGTCTGGCTTTCAGACTCGTGTCCTCTGTCATGCGCAGGGCCTGGATGGACACAGCAGCAGCACTCTCAGCAGCAGCACTGTGCAGTCTGAGCAATGAGCTGCAGGGAGAAAGTCACCCTCCCCCCACCCCTGCAGCTGACAGAAGGTGATTTTTACCAATATTTTTAATCCCGGTCAAATGCAGCATGGAAGGGGCGTGGCCTGAGTCAGGGGCGTGACTTAGTGGGATCTGGGGGTGGTGCTTTTAAGTTCTTTTGACGGTGGCCGGAATTAGAGGTCAATGCCTGATTTAGGAGGAAGGTGGGTAGCAGTGGAAGAAAACATCTTTTATTACTACTGAACAGTAAATATGTAAAATTTACATTATATGAGGTAATGATTGATGATGAGTTAGTCTAAAACATAAGTTATAGTTATGGTAATCGGGAATACCCATTTACCATTGTCATCCACAGTGCTCTGCCTCTTTAATGCAGACCTAAAGCAGTGAACTGGCTAGGTTGTCATAGAAACCTGATGTGTGCCTGTGAGCTTCTATTGGCTGATAAGGGTCATGTGACCAGGCTACTATTGGCTAATGCATTTTTCGGGAATATCTCAGGAACGGTACTTCCTGGAGAGTTGAAAACTGTTCTACAACCTTCCCGGACACCTGATGTACATGTGTGCCAAATTTTGTGATTGTAGCTGCAGCGGTGCGGATTCCTTTAGCGGACATACACACACACACACACTCAGCTTTATATATTAGATATATATATATATATATATATATATATATATCAGTACACACTGCATCTATTATACCTCATACCTCACATATCAGTATACTGCTGTATACACTATATATCTGTACACACTGCATCTATTATACCTCGTACCTCACATATCAGTACACTGCTGTATATATTATATATCTGTATAGACTACATTTATTATACCTTGTATCTCACATATCAGTACACTGCTGTATATACTATATATCTGTACACACTACATCTATTATACCTCATATCTCACATATAAGTACACTACTGTATATACTATATATGTTTTCCCACTGCATTATACCTTGTACCTGACTTATCAGTACTCTGTGTGTATACTATGTGTCAGGTGTGAGGTATAAAAGATGTAGTGTGTACAGATATATGTGGACAGTCATATATTATGGTCACTGTGAGGTACAGTGACCATAAATCAGATCAGAAATAGGGAGGCAGGGGCTAGTATTAGGTTTAGGGCTGCATGTAGAGAGTATAGGGAGAGGGCAGTTTATACTTACCTGTCCAGGCACGGTCCCACGATGCAGACCCGGCCTTTTCTGGTGGGTCTGCTCCTGAGGAATGTCGCAGGTGGCGCGGTGACGTCATCTCGCCGCCTACGTCACATCAGCGTGCCGGCCTCCGGGAATAGCGGAGCAGGGTACCAGAGGTTCCCTTGTTCTGCCGGCACTGGCTGCTGCAGGCACAATTGTATCTGCATCTAGTGGATGCAGATACAGTTGAGTTTAGTAGCCACAGCGGCCCTGACATGTGCCCTCCTGCCCCCCGGCCCGCCCTATATTTGCGCTGGGCGGCGCACTTTTCCAAAATATCCTGCGGCCCACCGGGCAAATGCCCGGTCTGGCAGATGGCCAGTTCGGGCCTGATGTCTATTATATTGTGCCTCTTGCATCACATTATCAAAATACAAATACATACAAGGCCATCCACAACCTGTCCCCTCCCTACATCTCAGAGCTACTTTCCCGATACATCCCCACACGTAATCTCCAATCCTCACAAGACCTCCTTCTCTCCTCCCCTCTTATCACCTCTTCTCACAATCGCCTCCAAGATTTCTCACATGTATCCCCCATACTCTGAAACTCTCTATCCCAACATATCAGACTCTCATCTACAGTGGAATCCTTCAAAAGAAACCTAAAAACCCACCTCTTCAGACAAGCCTACAACCAGTGACCCTGCTGCTATACCGTCATGACCAGCTTTACCTTCACCTACTGTGTCCTTCTTC
Organism: Rhinella marina; assembly: GCA_900303285.1. Classification (NCBI taxonomy): domain Eukaryota; kingdom Metazoa; phylum Chordata; class Amphibia; order Anura; family Bufonidae; genus Rhinella; species Rhinella marina. The sequence continues at coordinate 27,569 of ONZH01022882.1, read as the reverse complement.
CATACCATATAGATTGTAAGCCCTCATGGGCAGGGCTCTCCCTCCTTCTGTACCAGTTTGTAACTCGTCTTGTTCATGCTTAGTGCAATTGTATGTATGTATACCCCTTTTCATATGTATAGCGCTATGGAATGAATGGCACTTTAATAATAAATAATAATAATAATTATCCACCCCTTACACAAACATATCTCCAGTGCTCTCAAAGCCTTTCCTAGCTCCCTGTCCATATATCGTCTTTGTGACTATCCTGAGTATGTGCAATTAGATGGAGGAGAGCCAATAATATGATGCATGCTTGTAATTACTGTGTCTTGCCAAATGTGATAGGGTGTAACATTCTGGTTCTGTATGAACTGATGGCATGCTAAGTCAGCAAACTGTGCCTGTGCAAGTAAGTGCATTTATCACAGCTGTGTTTATTTAGCTCCCCCTCCAGCACTGGCGTACCGCCCATAGAGGCAGAGCACGCACTTGCTATGGGGCCCGTGCGTCTGGGGGGCCCGGTGAGGATGAATAGCTCCGCCTCTTTTCTGAGTTGAGTAGCTGCCTCCTTTCCATCTTGCCTCTGCTGCTGCACGCCAACTAATATATAATTTTATTGGTTCCTCCATGGTGCCTGGGATACACAGCTGGCCAATAAGCAGGAAGATGGCTCGCTCTCTCCACTGCTTATTGGCCAGCTGATTTTTAAACACCACCTCCTGATAGCGTTCTGGGCTCTGCTGCCTCACCTGCCCACCGTATTTGTCATCATTACAGATACATTGCAGCAGGGCCCTGTGAGAGGGAGAAATAGAAGACCCACGTCACACCCAGCAGCGCTCTGCTGCTCTGACCTCCTCCTGACTCCTGACCTCCGTGATATGTAGCCTGGAAACTGGACAGGAGACAGCGCAGACAGATACCATTAGAAGCACAGGTCCTCCTCCCAGAGCTCATCCTCAGCCAGCACAGACAGCCATTAATTCTGTAAGTGACTGTTAGTGTGTGTGTGTGTGTGTGTATATATATATATATATATATATATATATATATATATATTATATATATATATATATATATATATATATAGACACAAACATATACAGTTTACATAATAACACCCCCCATAGACCCCTTATGTGGTAAAGTTCTGATAGGGCAAAAAGGGGCAGGGACTGAACCTATTAGTAATATCCTATTTCTAATAGGATACTGAGAGGCAGGGACTGCTACCTAGATGTGTAGCACAGTGATGGCACGGGCTCAGGAGTAGTTGTCGTCAGCTATAACCTACAGCCAGGGCCGGCCTTAGGGTAGATGGCGCCCTGTGCGAAACTTTCTCTCGGCGCGCCCCCCCCCCCCCCCCCCCCCCCCCCGAGTGACAGTACTAACGTCATACAGTATAGAGCTATAAATAGAGTGTAGAGATATATAGAGTAGGACAGTATATATATATATATATATATATATATATCTACACTGTATTTATAGCTCTCTATACTGTCCTATATCACACTATATATCTCTGCACTGTATTTATAGCTTTCTATATTGAAATGTAACCTAATATAGCGCACATACCTCTTACATCCAGTATAATACAGAGCCTCATACCTCTTACATCCAGTGACGTCTCCTCGGATGTAGATCTTCTCTTTCCTCATCTTCTCCTTTCAGACCAGATGCCATTTTTCAGCCATTTCTCATCTCTGCAGTTTGACAAAAAAAAAAATCTTAGTTTACACAGTGTCCTAAAGTAACTGCGCCCAGCAAATAGTGTTCCGTAATAGTGTAAACATAACGCTCCCCAGAAATAACTGCGCTGATACTGTGCCAGGGTGCCCCCACAGTAATAGTGCCCCCAAAGTCCCAACTAATAATTCTCTGCCAGAGTGCACTTGTTAGTAATAGTGCCCCCAACAGTACTAATGTCCCCACTGTGCCCCAGAAGTAATAATGCTTCCAATGTGCCAGTAAGAAGTGCCCCCCAATAATGTGCCAGAAGTGCCCCCAAAATTTCACCCAAATTATGTGCCAGTAAGAAACACTCCAATAATGTGCCAGAAGTTCCCCCCCATTGATTCCCCCCCAAAATCATGTGCCAGTAAAAAGTGTCCCACCCCCATAGATGCCCCCCAAATTATGTGCCAGTAAGAAATGCCACTATGTGCCAGTACAAATGCCCCCAGTGCCCCCATGTGCCAATAAAAAATGCCCCCAGTGCCAGTAAAATGCCCCCAGTGCCAGTAAAATGCCCCCAGTGCCCCTATGTGCCAGTAAAAAAGCCCCCAGTGCCAGTAAAATGCCCCCAGTGCCCCATGTGCCAGTAAAATGCCACTATGTGCCAGTAAAAATGCCCCCAGTGCCCCCATGTGCCAGTAAAATGCCACTATGTGCCAATAAAAATGCCCCCAGTGCCTCCGTGACTGCAACAATAAAAAAAATAAACACTTACTTACCTCCATGGAGCTGGCAGCGAAGCGATGCAGGCCTCTTCCGGCCTGTGTCCCGCGCTGTACGGCTCAGGCGGCGCGATGACGTCATCGCGCCGCCTGAGCTGGCCTCTGATAGGCTGCAGGCCTAGGGCCTGCAGCCTATCAGAGGAACGGGCAGGGGAGACGCCTCTCCCTCCCCGTCCCGCATCTCAAAAGGCAGACTATGGAGATGAGCGCTTCCACAATGGAAGCGCTCATCTCCCTCTGCCCCACCACCGCCCCCAACTGTGCGGCACTTGCAGGGCACGGCCCTGCAAGTGCAGCTGTACAGGAGCAGGCCGGGCCATTAAGGGGGCGCTCTGGCAGGGCGCCCTCTTAACTAGCGGGGAGTGAAGTGCCCTGTGCAACCGCACGGGTCGCACACCCCAAAGGCCGGCCCTGGGGGCGCTCTGGCAGGGCGCCCCCTTAACTGGCCGGGAGTAAAGCGCCCTGTGCAACCGCACGGGTCGCACACCCCAAAGGCCGGCCCTGCCTACAGCTGACACATAGGTTAAGCTGGCAGGACTGGAGGAAGCACCATTTCTGCCATTTTAACCCTTCAGATGCTGCATGCTGATGTAACAAAAGTTATGCACATAGGGGGTCATTTATTATACGTATATTATACATATATTAGATGTATTTCAGGCACAGATGTCATCTGCAACTTTTACCCGCTCACGCCAGGTCTAAAATTGTGGGTGTGGCGTGGATGGGGAAGGGGATGGGCATAGAAAATGTTCTACATGTCAGACAGCTCGAAAGCTGCCTTACATTTAGAACTGGCACTAAATGCGTCAAAATTATGGAGAGGCCAGTTCCCCTACATAACTTCAGCGGAACCACCACCATTAAGATCCAGCATCTAAAACGCTGGTCTACATAAATGTGCCCTGTAAAATTTATCCATGACATTCTTTTATTAGGTTAGTGCAATAATTGTACTTTTTAGATCTCATTCACATTTCCATTTTTCACGAACGTGTGCTGTCACGTACCCATTGATTTTAATGTGTCTCACTGACACATCCATTGAAGTCTATGGGTCGGTAAAAATCACGGACACAACATGGATGACGTCCATGTTTGGTCCATTTTTCACTGATAGGAGACACTCTGGAAATTAATTTGGAATACAGATGACAGGTCTGTGGAATACAGATGACACACAGAGGGCAAAAAATGAAAACACATGGACTAAACACGTATCCTTCACAGACATTTTCCCAGATGAAATGTGGATGGTTGTTTTAACATCAAATGGACATGAAAATGTGATTGAGGCCTTACTGTGGGAACTGTGGGAGGGGAGCGGGCCCAATTCTGAATTTTGCCCTGGGGCCCCATGATTTCTATGTACGCCCCTGCCCTGCAGTATGTAACCTGAATGTGACGGTGGTATGATTGCCAGTGCAGTATAATGTTGCACTCAGTAACATGCTTACTGCTTACAAAGGTAAGTAAGGCAGACAATGTCAGTGAATTTACAGCACAAGAGCTATTATGTTGCTGTATGTTACCTGGCACTCCTTGCTTCTCTGGGATTTGTCTCTGTTCTGCCTATGTTAATGTAATCTCAAGAGTTCTCATTCAGTGTATCTTTCATATTATTCTGGCTATCATGGAGACTCCACAGTTTTGGAAATCCAGACACTGTATGGAATGCTGGCAACCTTAGCCTCTGATGTCTGCAATACCTGTTCATCACATAATCTTTATTCTCTTCAAAATGATAATCATTTTTTTTAATCTTGGTTTTAAGATTACCTCTGTGTCTGCAGCTTCTCAAGTCTGAACAGGTCCAGCCTTGCCTAATGTGGGAAGCTAAGCAGTTTTGGGTTCTGGTCTGGATGATCTCTACTTCTATTCAGCTGGTACTATCATTGAAGGCTATCTGCTAATTCTTTTTCTGTGCAAGTGTACACCTCATCTTTATCAAAGGAAGAAATTATTTCTGGCAATCCAGATTCAGATGGATAGCCCTGACATCTTTTTCTGCGACAAACATAGTAACATAGTTTATAAGGCCGAAAAAAGACATCTGTCCATCCAGTTCGGCCTGTTTTCCTACAAGCTGATCCAGAGGAAGGCAAAAAAAACCTGTGAGGTAGAAGCCAATATTTCCCACTTTAGGGAAAAAAAATCCTTCCCGACTCCAATCAGAATTAATCCCTGGATCAACGACCCATCTCTAGTAACTATAACCTGTAATATTATTACACTCCAGAAATACATCCAGGCCCTTCATGAACTCTTTTAGTGAACTTACCATCACCACCTCCTCAGGCAGAGAATTCCATAGTCTCACTGCTCTTACCGTAAAGAATCCTCTTCTATGTTTGTGTACAAGCCTTCTTTCCTCCAGACGCAGAGGATGTTCCCTCGTCACAGTCACAGTCTTGGGGTAAATAGATCATGGGAGAGATCTCTGTAATTACCTCTGATATATTTATACATAGTTATTAGATCTCCCCTCAGTCGTCTTTTTTCTAAAGTGAATAAGCCTAATTTTGATAATCTTTCTGGGTACTGTCGTCCACCCATTCCAGTTATTACTTTAGTTGCCCTCCTTTGAACACTCTCTAGCTCTGCTATGTCTGCCTTGTTCACAGGAGCCCAGAACTGTACACAGTACTCCATGTGTGGTCTGACTAGTGATTTGTAAAGTGGCAGGACTATGTTCTCATCACGGACATCTATGCCCCTTTTGATGCTACCCATTATCTTATTGGCCTTGGCAGCAGCTGTCTGACACTGGTTTCTACAGCTTAGTTTGCTGTTCACTAAAATTCCTAGGTCCTTTTCCATGTCAGAGTTACCTAATATTTTACCATTTAGTATGTACTGGTGACTTGCATTATTCCTTCCCATATGTATAACCTTACATTTGTCAGTGTTAAACCTCATCTGCCACTTCTCTGCCCAAGCCTCCAGTCTATCCAGATCCATCTGTAGCAGTGTACTGTCCTCTTCTGTGTTAATTATTTTACACAGTTTAGTGTCATCTGCAAAAATTGATATTTTACTGCGCAAGCCTTCTACAAGATCATTAATAAATATATTGAAGAGAATAGGGCCCAATACTGACCCCTGTGGTACCCCACTAGTGACAGTGACCCAATCTGAATATGTGCCATTAATAACTGAGCCAGTTACTTACCCACAAACAGACATTTTCTCCCAGGCCAAGCATTCTCATTTTATATACTAACCTTTTATGTGGTACCGTGTCAAATGCTTTGGAGAAGTCCAGATATACGACATCCATTGATTCGCCGCGGTCCAGTCTAGAACTTACCTCCTCTAAGAAACTGATTAAATTGGTTTGACCTGACCGATCCCTCATGAAGCCATGCTGATATGGAGTTAATTGCTTATTTTCATTGAGGTACTCCAAGATAGCATCTCTTAGAAAACCCTCAAACAGTTTACCCACAACAGATGTTAAACTTACCAACAAAGACACTACAAATCTCGTTAAGCCAGTTGTGTCAACATATGCAAGATGGGGTACCTAGAGGAGAGATCCTACAGAACTTACTTTTCATAAAGTCCACATCAAGATTCCTCTGTGACGCTGGAAAAAATCACTCACCAGTGCTTCGAGTGAGCTATTTGTATCAAACAATGGTTATATGGCACACCTAGATTATGCATTGATGGATTTGGGTCCTTTTCTTTCTTTTAAGCTGAAAAGGACCATAAACCAAGGTCCAAGAAACTGACTAAACCTATGTTAATGTCTGTTAAAAAGTGTGATGTATGATCTATAACAGTGATGCTCAACCTGCGGCCCTCCAGCTGTTGCCAAACTACAACTCCCAGCATGCCCAGGCCACCTACAGTTATCAACCTACAGCAGGGCATGATGGGAGTTGTAGTTTTACAACAGCTGGAGGGCCGCAGGTTGGGCATCACTGATCTATAAGATTACTACAAGCATATAAAAAAGCAGTAGAGGAGTCGCCTTCACTTATGGATGAGATAAAGTCTATGGTGAAAGAAAAGATACATTTGGCTATTTCTGGACAATAAAATGTTGGAGTCTCTGGGTGTAAAGCTAAGGTCAAGGCTAAACATATAATATCTGAATCTAATTCCTCTTTTATTCAGTCGGATATTGAGGAAGGAGAAGAGGAAGTAGATTAATGATAATATTAAAAAATCTGATCCTAAATGAATGGTCCAGGCCGGACAGGTGGGTCTTCCTACCTAGGGGATTGAAAAGAAGATACAAAAAATTGGGACCAAATACCTTAGTAGATGTTTCTGTAGCTAAAATAGCCCCAAAAAAATATTATTATTTGAAGATGCTACTCAGTTAAAGGATCCAATAGACAGTAAATCAGAGGGTTTTCTTAAAAAAAAAAAAAAAAACCTCAGAAGCAGCCTTGGCAATGTTGAGACCTACTGTAGTTTCTACTTGTGTGGTCAAAAGTCTTCATGTCTTCATTTATGGCTTACACATAGAACTTCATTTAAAGAACCGAACTCCACAGAATACTGTTGCAGACTACCTAAGCAGAAAAAAACATGCTTCCAGAAGAATGGAATCTATCACAACAAATCTTCTTATCTCTCACCCGAAAATGAGGAGTTCTGGAGATAGATTTATTTATTTAACAGGAAGCTATCCAATTTTTGCTCCCTAAATCCACAGGACAGGCCTATAGCAGTGGATGCCATGTCAATCCCATGGTCTTTCCATCTTGCATACGCATTTCCTCCAGTCCCGATGATATCAAAGGTCCCCAAGAAAATAAGGCAGGATCAGGTTTTAGTAATCCTAGTGGTACATTTTTGGCCAAAAAAGAAGCTGGTTCACAATGTTGCAGTACATGGCCATCCAATCTCCAGTGATGTTACCGGATCAGAAGGATTTGTTGACACAGGGCCCAGTTTTCCATCAAGGGCTGAAGACTTTACGACTCTCAGCTTGGATACTGAGGGGAGGTTCCTAAAATATAAGGGTCTCTCAGACAAGGTAGTTAGCACTTTGCGTCAGAGTCTCAAATCTTCTACACAATGATATACAATAAGGTTTAGAGAAATTTTGCGGTTTATTGGGATAATTTCTCTATTTCCAACATTGATATCCCTATTTTGTTGGATTTTCTTGAGGAAGGATTGGATAAGGGGCTAAGACCAGGTACTTTGAGGGTACAGGTATCAGCTCTAGGTTTCTTGTACGACCAGACACTAACAGAAATTTCATTGGTTTCTAGATTTTTGAAGGCAGCTAACATGTTAAGACCTACCATTAGGAATCTAATACCTTCTTGGAACCTGAATCTGGTTCTCACGGCCTTAATGTCCCCTCCTTTTGAACCTATTGAGCATCTGTCCATTAAATTACTTCAAGACTGTTTTCTTAGTGGCCATTTCTTCAGCAAGAAATTCTGGCTCTTTCCACTAAAAGTCCATATTTTCGGAATTTTCAGGATAAATTAGTTTTTAAATTAGAACCAGAGTTTCTACCCAAGGTTTCAACGTCTTTTCATAGATCAGAAGACATGATAAGAAGTAATAAGGAAAGACAGTTCCATAACCTTGATGTAAGAATGGGAGTTTTACACTACATTCAGATTACCAATTCTTGGAGGAAAGATAGGAGACTTTTTGTTCAATTTGCAGGTCCACCTAGAGGTAAAGGTGCATTGGCCATCTCCAGATGGATACGTCAGCTTATTTGTGAAGCATACAAAGCTAGAGGGAAGGAGGCCCCGACTCACATCATGGCCCATTCTACAAGAGACATGGCAGCCTCTTGGGCAGAAGGGGCATTGGCCTTCGTGGAGCAAATTTGCAAAGCAGCAACTTGGAAAAGAATACATACGATTACTAGACATTACAGGCTGGATATTTATGCTAACCAGGACTGTGCTTTTGGTCTTAAGGTATTACAGACTGTTGTCCCTCCCTAATATTATCTCTGTTAGTTCTCAGGTGTGGTGTTGTAGAGACGACTGGGGCAAAAGTGTTAATTACACTTACCGGTAATTTGTGTTCCTGGAAGTCTCCACACTAGCAGTCATAAATCATCCCCCCAACCGTTTCCCTTTTTTTTTCTTAAGTTTATACTCTTGGAGAATTTTGTATAAAATTTTGTCATAACCTGTTTAAGTTCTTGGTTGAAGCACTAATGGATGAGGGGAAGAGGAGGGGTTTTAACTTCTCTGGATGTGTATTTCTTGTCCCTAATGGATGAGGAGCAATCTCAGGTGTGCTGTTCACAGGAGAGGGGAGAGATTGAGGACAGTGTTAGTATAATGTAAATTTCTGAATGTGTGATAAATAGGAGCACGCTTAGATGGTTGAAGATGTGACAATGAGGGAGAGAAGGTTTTGGTCAGAGAGTGGGAGAGGTGAGTTAGTAAAATCAGAAACGTAGCAGAGCTAAAAAAAAGACTGGGTTAAGGGCATTATCGTCTTTATGCATCTAAGAGTTAGAAAGTTGTGAATGGCCAAGAGAGGAGGTTAGAGAAGTCGAGTGGTAGATAGGGCTTTATAGTGATGTTACCTACCCAAAATGAGAGTGATAGTACGGTGGGAATAACCCGGAAAGTGCATTAATTGGAAAGAAATATGCCAACTCCACCACCATGCCTGTTGTCAGGTCTAGGAGTATGAGAAAGAGCAACAGGGAAACAGTATCAGAATCCAAGTTTCTGTGAGAACCAGCAGGTTAAGAGAATTAGTAAGAGTTTGTTGACTGTGGGTTCCACACTGCACAGTTAAAAGAGTGTAGAGATGACAAACACCAAATGTTTAGGATATTAGAATGCTTTCTATGCGAGATGGGGAAGAGGCTAGAAGAGTATGGTCCAGGGTTAGACAAGATATCCCTTGAAGTTAGAATCAAAGGTATAAAGAGAAAGAGCAAATGGTTCTGTGATTTGTGAGTGTTTATTGTGATACTGTAGGACAGGGTGGGGAAGATGCATGAGAGTTATAAATGGCTAAAGAAAGGAGTTGGAAAGAAGTAGCTGATGTAGCTGGAAAGCAATGGAGGTGTAACAGGGCAGTGAGTGTGGAGGTAAAGACCACATAAAATAGAGAGACAACATAATTAATGAAGAGTGTAAAAATGTGTATGTGTATCTGTTATACCTATCTTCTGCCCTGTCTAACGGTCATTGTTAACTGCTCGACACTTGACAACAATTATAATTTGCTTACGATGGACGTGCAAGCTCCACACAAATTCACATACAAAAAACTGGCACAGAGCCTCATTCAAGAGGAGCGGAGCCTCAATCCTTCCATTTTCTCTCAGGCAACAGAGGGAAATACTAAGGTATCCAACTTTGCACTCTTTATCATTCTCACCATGCTCTAGCGACAGGTAGTCTTGAAGCAGAAGCTCGTGTATGTACGTATTCACACCACATCCCTTAGTGCCTAGAGTGCCCAGAAAGACTCTAGAGATGGGTACCAGAGGCATAGCCATTTTCCCATTCTGGCCTTGCATAGCCTGGTTCTCAATCCTCTGGGCAGTTTTTGCAGTCTTCCAGGCATTATAGACTTTCTCTCACAGAAGGGGATGTTTCTCCCTCATCCAAAGAAGTTATGGTACACCTCTCAACTTGGAAGCTGACAAGGACAACCTATTCAAACTATGATTTCCACCATGGTTGTTAGCACTATGTTAGCTGCCTGAAAGACTATAACATTTTTGTAGAATGGGTATTATAATAGTAAAAATATTAATAAAAAACTCTCAAGGTGCAATTCACCACCATCAATTCACAGTCAATTGGAGCAGAAAGACTTCTAAGCATCATCTTGTGAGGCCTTTCTTCACAGCCTTAAAGAATCTCAGTCCAGCATTTCACTGTCTTTCACCTTATTATAAATTGTCCATAGTGCTAGCTGCACTGACTAGTTATCAATTTAAACCATGGGCAGACTCTTCTCTCTGGTTCATTCTTATTGGTTCCCTAAAGTCCATAAACTAAATACAATACCCTAGAAATTGGTGTGCTTTTGTTTCCACATCCACAAGGTCAGGAACAGGGAGATGTCACCCCTTTGATGTCAAAGGAGCTGTCTTACCATATATCCAAAAGACAGATGCCTTAAGAAAATCAGAGATCCTGTTTCTTTAACACCAAGGGCCCAATAAGAGCCAGAGAGCAAGTAATGCTACTAGACTGGAGGATCAAGGCAACTACTGATAAGTGCTGCAAGTCTCTTCAGCCTCCTCTTGCCTGCTTCACTGCCACCTCCTCGACCGAACTAGAGCATATGCCACATGGTCAACATCTTCACCCTTAATGAAGAATGACAGGCTAGACATCCTCACTGCAGAGGGATCTAATTTTAGCGAATAATGCTTGAAATGGCATCTTCTAGAACACCTACTTAAAAACCGCTTTTTAGATCCCATGCATGCTTGTACTGTCATAGGACATCTAGGAAAACAAAAATATACTCTTTAAATTTACATTTCCTGTAGTCCGTACGCAGCACAACTTTCCCTCCCTTTAATAATGTCATATTTCTGTAAAAAAAAATACACTGGCGCTTTCTTTGTGCTTAGCTTTATTGGGTCTATTGTGATTAATTGATTATAATTTATCATTTCTGCTTATTAACCTGTCTCTGTCTAGTCGTAACTAGGAGCTTTAACTGATTCATGTTCATGCTGCCTATGGACTACAAGAAATCAAATTTCAGTAACTACATTTTTGTTATTCTTTTATTTGGCATGCCATCTTTCAACAAAAGGTGAAAAACAGGCATCTGTCAATATTAAGTGCAGCCACTGATAAATACGTTGGAGTGCTTTTTTTAATGATGTACTTTTTGGGCCTAATATGGTGTTGCATAAAATGAACCATGAAAAAAAGCATTCATCAAAAGCATAAATGTAATAATTTTCTCTTTTGCAATGGTGGTGGGTTACATAAACAATTCAAATTATATTTTCTGACTCCAGAAATGTGTACGAATCAATTCTATATTAATCAAATATGCTCCAATTGATCTGAAAATTGGTAAATGACACTGGGAGGTCTCCTAGGCCATAGATTTTTTATAGCTTTTCGTTATCTCTTAGGGTTTTTTGTTTTTTTTTACAAATTTTATCTCTATTCTTTTAAGCTCTTTAATGCAATGAAAGCACTAGCAAATTATGTCAGGTTAAACTGACATATACCTCTATGGGTAAATCTGTTATGGTTAACAGTGTTAACACACGGTGGGGGAAATTTAACAAACTGGTGTAAAGTAGAACTGGCTTGGTTGCCCATAACAACCAATCCGATTCCACCATTTATTTTCGAAAGGAGTTGTGAAAAATTAAACGTGTTACCGATTGGTTGTTATGGGCAACTAAGCCAGTTCTACTTTATACCAGTTTGATAAGTCTCCCTGGTGTGTTTAAAATGTTATGCTTTTTCATACAAGTTACCACCCAAAAACTGTCACTTATTGGGGGCAGATAGTATTTAAATACATTGTGTTATCTGAAAAAAGTGGCTTCTTAGGTCTAAGTGTCCAAAAATGATGCTTTAAAGCATATGAGCTTTCAAAAAAGTAATGGCTGTGCTTATTTGAGTTTCCCTAAACTCTCTTTCAGCCATATTAGACCCTGAGAGAGAGAGAGAGAGAGAGAGAAAGAGAGAGAGAGAGATCAGGCACACAGAATGCTCCTATTATCTTCAAAGACAGTGTAGAAGCAGTGCCTATATCATGCTCAGGCCCCTTTCATCCTGTGAGCCATGTTCTGAGTCTCTGTTACTGGGGATGGATCTTGCCTGATGACAGTGGTCTGCAAACTAGGTGGAAGTGAGTCCCCTAGTGGCCATGACTTTACAGATTTTTTCAGGGGGATGCATGACTATATTAAAGGGGTTATCTGATTTCTGATAACTTCTAAAATGGCGCGAGGGACAGGGAGGAAGAGTTACGTCACGGCGTGCTCAGGTCATCACGCTGTGACAGACAGCTTAGGGCAGAAAAGCAAGCGGACGGAGGTACAGTATGACGCTGTGACAGAAGCTAAAGTTCACAGCATCATGCCGCAGCTCAGTCCGCTCACTTTACACCACTGTTGTGATGGTGCAGGAGAGCACTGTCGGACCTGTCAAAGAAGCGATTGGATGGAGGTGCGGCATGACGCTGTGACAGTAGATTAGTTCACAGCATCATGCTGCAGCTTTCCTGTTGCAATAGTGTTATCCTGCACCATCACTACAGCGAACGGAGGTGCGGACTGACGATAGATTAGTAGATCATGCCACTCCACTGTCCGCTCACTTAACACCACTTGTCACAGCCAGAGGACGGAAGTGTGGCATGATCTACTAATCTATCGTCAGTCCGCTGTAGTAGAGAGGAGATCACTGTGGACGCAGCGTCATGATCCTCCCCACCGCCTACTAAACCTTCCCGTTCTCTCTGCAACAGCCTGGGACGTGGTGCTTTTCAACTGTGCAGGGCCAGACTGGGACTAAAAAGCAGCCCTGGCACAAACCCTCTGCCAGCCCACATAAAAATTGCCATTTTCACAACACTGGAGTATGTCAGTAAGGGTGGGTTCACACTGAAAACATATGCGTTTTCACCAAAACGCATGCGTTTGGTTGATAGAAACATGTGTTTAGCGTTGTTAATCATTATCATTAATATTACAATGCTAAACACGTTTCTATAAACCAAACGCATGCGTTTTTGTGAAAACGCATATGCGTTTAGCGTTCCGTTTTGCCTGATGCGTTTCAAAACGCATCACCAAAATGCAACGTGTGAACCCAACCTTGGGGTAAACTGACTGAGCTACATTTGCAATCAATTAGAAATACCTGGAGTGTGTGGTTTCACTGAACCCCTTTGTGTTTAAATATTAATTCTGTTACACCAAGAATATCAGGGTGAAGACACGGGTCTGCTGCTGGTTTTCCACAGCTCAAATTGACATACTGTGGCTTGAAAACTCGCAGTGCAGGTCACTTTTTTTTTGCAGCATGATGATACATCATAGCAGGTTAGCCACTGAATATGTCCAAGACAGCTGATCGATTGTGAGTCCTGTTGGAATGCATCTTATAACAGCCATATATGGAATTCACCTTTTAGGATTAGGGCCAATTCACATTTTTTTGCATCAGTTATTTTAAACTAAAACCAGCTGTGGTCGAACACACAGAACAGGTGCAAGTCTTTCCATTATACCTTATCTCTGTGTACTCTACACACCTGGTTTAGGTTAAAAAAAAACTGATGCAAAAAACCGATGGAAAAATCGAGATATGAACTGGCCCTTGGCCTGCTATTGTGCCGGTATGTATTTACTATATTTCTACATAGCTATCGCAGCAATGTGCCGTATCGAGAACTTGCCAGCAAAATTAATGCAACAAAAGGAGTCATGATAAACATACCAGCTCACTGTGTGCCCACCAGACCTCAGATCAGCCCACTGTGCCCCCATCAGACCTCAGATCAGCCTACTGTGCCCCCATCAGACCTCTGATCAACAGAATGTACCCCCATCAGACCTCAGATCAGCCTACTGTACCCCCATCAGACCTCAGATCAGCAGAATGTGCCCCCATCAGACCTCAGATCAGATTAATGTGCCCCCATCAGACTTCAGATCAGATTAATGTGCCCCCATCAGACCTCAGATCAGCGTATTGTGCCCCCATCAGACCTCAGATCAGCGTATTGTGCCCCCATCAGACCTCAGATCATCAGAATGTGCCCCATCAGACCTCAGATCAGCAAAATGTGCCCCCATCAGACCTCAGATCAGCAGAATGTGCCCCCATCAGACCGCAGATCAGCCCACCCAGCCACATAAGGGTCATAGTGCGCGCCGGCCAGGGAAGAGAGTGGAGCGCCGGACTGGAGGGCAGCCGCAGCGCCGGACAGGTAAGAAAGATTTTTATTTTAACCTTATGTGGCTGGGTGGGCTGATCTGAGGTCTGATGGAGGTCCCTACACACAAGTGAGCGCTTCCATAATGGAAGCGCTCACTTGTATTCGCCTTATTTACATATTTAAAGGGCCTGCCCGATATTTGCGCTGGGCGGCCCACTTTTTCAAAATATCGTGCGGCCCACCAGCAAATGCCCGGTCCGGCAGATGGCCAGTCCGGGCCTGCAACTGCCTAGAGCAGCACGTCCCAGGCCAGGCTGATTGTACTAAGGCCATCCCTGCTGGGCCCCCCAGAGGCACTGGACCCGGAGCCGTCGCCCCCCCTCCCCTGCCCCCCGGTAGCTACGCCTCTGTGTGTACTCAGCTGTATTTGGGTAGTAGTCATGGTATTGGCGGCTGTGTAGGGGTAATGGAATTGTTAGTAAGCAGTAGGCAATGGAAGTGGCAGTAAGGGGATTATCAGCAGGGAAAAGTGTTGGAAGTTTGTCAGTGGAGGCTGCAGCCATACAGTATGGAACATGATGGTAGGCAGGGAGACAGTAGCAGTGGTGTGATGGGACTGATGATCAATATTCATGGTTAGCAATTGCAGATCTATTCATCTTCCCCAGCCAGAATATGTGAAAATTCTCACTGATCCAAGCCCGATTTATTTTGACAAAAGAATAAAAGTGATGTTTTGCATACTGGCAGAGGGCAATTTTGTCCTTTTGGGTGTGATGACACCACCTGCTACGCTGAAAGCCCTCTTTGAGATGGCACAGGGACTGGACAAGACAGTATAGTGAAAGCAAACTGA
This sequence comes from Rhinella marina, assembly GCA_900303285.1. Lineage (NCBI taxonomy): Eukaryota > Metazoa > Chordata > Amphibia > Anura > Bufonidae > Rhinella > Rhinella marina. Next base: position 12,425 of record ONZH01022882.1, on the reverse strand, counting down.
GCCAGTTCCAGTGACTATTCCAATCTGCCTGCTCAGAAGTCCATGGGCTCAGGGAATACGTTTTGAAAACAAGACATTTTTAAAAACAATTTTTGAAAAAAAAACAAAAACTGATAGCTGGAAAAAAAGTACAAATATCATACAGCAGAATTAAACTTTGGTGAACAAACTATTTTAAAAACTTTGAATTCCTTTGGCAGACTTTTTTAAATTAAGTTTGTAGTGGATCATTTAGAATCGATTTTCTCATCTCTTGTATAGATACAGTGGGAAAAATAAGTATTTGGTACACTGGCAATTTTGCAAGTTTTTCCACCTACAAAGAATTGATAGGTCTGTAATTTTTATCGTAGGTACACTTCAACTGTGAGAGACAGAATCTAAAAAAATCCAGAAAATCACATTGTTTGATTTTTAAATAATTAATTTGCATTTTATTGCATGAAAGAAGTATTTGATACAATAGAAAAACAGAACTTAATATTTGGTACACAAACCTTTATTTGCAATTACAGAGGTCAGTCGTTTCCTGTAGTTCTTGACCAAGTTTGCACACACTGCAGCAGGGATTTTGGCCCACTAATACAGATCTTCTCCAGATTGTTCAGGTTTCAGGTCTGTCACTGAGCTACATTGAGTTTTTCGATTGGGTTCAGGTTTGGAGACTGGCTAGGCCACTCCAGGACCTTGAAATGCTTCTTACAGAGCTACTTCTTAGTTGGCCTGGCCACGTGTTTCGGGTCAGTGTCATGCTTTAAGACCCAGCCACAACCCAATACTCTTACTGAAGGAAGGAGGTTGTTGGCCAAAATCTTGCAATACATAGCTCCATCCATCCTCCCTTCAATATGGTGCAGTCGACCTATATCCTTTGCAGAAAAGCACCTGCAAAGTATGATGTTTCCACCCCCATGGTTCACGGTTGGGGCAGTGTTCTTGGGGTTGTAATTATCTGTCTTCTTCCTCCAAACACGGCGAGTGGAATTGATACTAAAAAGTTCTATTTTGGTCTCATCTGACCACATGACCTTCTTCTTCTCCCATGCCTCCTCTGGATCATCCATATCCAAAAAAAAGTTGTTTCTTTAGAGCAGGGCTGGCCAACCTGCGGCTCTCCAGCTGTTGCAAAACTACAACTCCCAGCATGCCCAGTCTGCCTACAGCTATCATCCTACAGCAGGGCATGGTGGGAGTTGTAGTTTTACAACAGCTGGAGAGCCTCAGGTTGGCCAGCCCTGCTTTAGAGGGTAGAGTCCTGACCAAGTTTTCACCCTGAGTAGAAGAGGACCCATCTGGGCCCTCTCTTGCCCTTGGCCCCATAGTAGTCGCATGGTCTGCTGCTATGGTAGTTACGCCCCTGTGTACAGGAATATACCCATAACATGGGAGGAGTGGATCTGGCTGATCAAATGTTAAATCCATACAACGCAAGGAGAAAGTCACGAGTATGGTATAAAAAAGTTGCAGTTCACATAATACAGGCAGCGCTGTACAATTCCTTTATAATTTACCGCAAGACAGGAAAGTAAGGACCGTATCTTAAATACCAGGAACAAGTAATTAAACAATTACTGTTTGGAGACCAGGAAGCAGAAGAGGCAAGCACATCATATGCCAGTGAGGCCAGCAGAATCATACCGGGGCAGCATTTCCTGACTGAAGTTCACCCCACTGAAAAAAAATGACGGCCCTACAAAAAATGTTGTGTTTGTTATAAAAACGGAATTCGCAAAAGACACGGGTTATCAGTGTGACACTTGTCCTGATAAGCCAGGATTGTGCATTAAAGACTGTTTTTGTGTGGACCATTCTTCTTTAAAGTATTAATTGCATTTTTTAACCTTTTTATATAGGCAAATGGGCACATTACATATACAGTGGAGGAAATAAGTATTTGATCCCCCACTGACTTTTAAAGTTTTAATACCAAAAAATAAATGAAACGTCTCATAATTTTATGCCAGCTTTATTTTAACAGTGCCACATAGAATAGCAAAAGAAAAACTGAGAAAATTACATGAAATGAGAAATAAAAAAAAATTGCATTTCTTTGAGAGAAATAAGTATTTGATCCCCTAGTAAAACCAGGACTAATGTTGGCTCCCACAGACCACTGACACACCCTAATCACAGTGAAGTCCTTACCTGGATGAGAGACACCTGTCCCAAATTTTCACCTGTATAAAAGCCCACCTGCCAACAGTCTCAGTGACACTCCAACATCTCCACCATGGGCAAGACTAAACAGCTGTCTAAAGATGTCAGGGACAAAATTGTTGACCTACACAAGGCTGGAATGGGCTACAAAGCCATAAGTAAGAAGCTGGATGAGAAGGTGACAACTGTTGGTGCAATTATTCGGAAGTGGAAGTAGTACAACATTACTGTCAATCAACCCAGGCCTGGAGCTCCATGCAAGATATCACCTCGTGGAGTCTCATTGATCATGAGATAGGCTAAAAATCAGCCAAAAACTACACAGGAGGAGCTGAGTAATGATCTCAAGGCAGCTGGGACCACAGTCTCCAAAAAAACCATTGGTAATACACTGAGACGTAATGGTTTAAAATCCTGCAGTGCATGCAAGGTTCCTCTGCTCAAGAAGGCTCACGTCCAGGCCCGCCTCAAGTTTGCCAATGAACATATTAATGACTCCGAGAGAGACTGGGAGAAGGTGCTGTGGTCAGACCAAAATTGAGCTCTTTGGCCTCAACTCAACTCGACGTGTTTGGAGGAAGAAAAATACAGAATATGACCCTAAGAATACCATCCCCACCGTCAAGCATGGTGATGGAAGTATTATGTTTTGGGGGTGTTTTTCTTCTAAGGACACAGGCCAACTTCACCGCATTGACGGGAAGATGAACGGGGCCACGTATCGCAAAATCCGGGGTGACAACCTCCTTGCCTCTGCCAGGGAACTGAAAATGGGTCGTGGATGGGTCTTTCAGCACGACAACGACCCAAAACATACAGCCAAGGAAACAAAGGAGTGGCTCCATAAGAAGCATATCAAGGTCATGGAATGGCCTAGCCAGTCTCCTGACCTCAAACCCATCGAAAATCTATGGAGAGAGCTGAAGCTTCGCGTTTCCAAATGCATGCCTAAAAACCTTAAGGATGTGGAGATGATTTGCAGAGAGGAGTGGGCCAAAATTACTCCTGAAGTGTGTGCAAACCTTATAAAAAAACTATAAGAAACGTCTAACTGATGTGCTTGCCAACAAGGGTTTTGCCACCAAGTATTAAATGATGTTTTCCTACGGGATCAAATACTTATTTCCTCCACTGTATATCTCTATTGTAAAATGTTACAATAGATTTAATACATTACAATACATTTGTATATATACATATACAATACATATAAAAATTGGAATTATACCTCAAAATTTAACAAAAGATTTCATTAAGCCCCTAGATCAGGGATGCCCAACCTGTGGCCCTCCAGCTGTTGAAAAACTACAACTCCCAGCATGCATGGACAGCCTACGGCTATTAGGGTATGCAGGGAGTTGTAGTTTTGCAACAGCTGGAGGGCCATAGGTTGAGCATTCCTGCCTTAGATGAATACAGAACAAATACTGCTGGGTGCCGCTGTGCTGTGTTGCAAACCAAAAACAGTCAGTCTGGAAAACACGGGTACTGGCTGCGAAAGAACAGCCCAGGAAGCCGACGGAAACAAAAAAAAGCTTACGAGTCTGTGCCTCCACTCCGCAAAAGATAGGACATGCACTGTCTTTTGCTGTATCCTGCGTTTCGTGGACCCATTAAAGTCAATGGGTCCTCACCGTGATGAGGAGTTTGCACAGTATGACAGTACCACGGCGTGTGAATCTGTCCTAACTAGGCCCCCAAAAAAATACATACTAGGTTCAAAGAAAAGGACTATCCGCTAAATATTATTGATACAGCCCAGAGGATGGCCAACAACCTTACGCAGGCAGACTGCCTCCTCCCTAGAAAGAAATCAGAACTAGATATCAGAACATATAGTCTAAATTTCATAACTACCTATGGTAGTAACCATAATTTAGTTAGAAATGCTTTATCCTGATATTGGCATACATTGAAAAAAGATCCAGTGTTGGGAAAGGTACTACTAGCCAGATCAAAGTTAACTTTTAGATGAGCAAAAACCCTAAAAAATCTTCTCACACCAAGTAAACTTAAATCCACAGTAACTGAAAGGAGTGAGATAACAGATCAAATATTATCTGAGACAAATTGACTGGGAGTTTTAAATGTCATCAACCAAGATGCATGTGTTGCCAAACTACAGTATATGTGAGTCCACCACATTCCAGAATTCACTTAGTAGTGAAACGTTTATGATAAAAAAAAAACACACACACCATCGTGGTTCTAATAATGTTATTTATTTATTGTAATGTCCATGTGGCATCCAGTATGTGGGCAGCACTATCCAGCCGTTATGGAACAGACTAAATAAACATTCCAACATTCCATTCTAAATAACGCTCCAATGTTAAGAAGAAATTTTGGCTACATGGTGTTTCCTGCCATGCTGCTAACTGTCATGAAGGTTCATTTTTAGGTTTCAGTATTCTACCCATTGAACAAATCCAAGCTCCCACCAACAAATCACAAATTATTAAACGTAGGAGGATGTTCTGGATCTTCAAACTCAATACTCTGAGCCCTTATGGCCTTATTTTATATTTGTATTCCATATTTTTTAATTATTAATTCATTTTCATAAATAATTATCTGTTATGTATTATTGCAAGAATATATTTATGATTTAAGGCATATATGAAATATAAGGCATACCAAAGGCATATATGAAATATATATGAATATTAGTTATCTGACCACAACCATCTTACCGGCCTCAGTGAGTGCCTTCAGCTCTACCTCCTGTACTCACATTACAGAAGGGAGTGGTATTTAGGTGACAACATCAGTTTAGGCACTGACAGCATATCCTGTCTTCTGTGTGATCCATCTATACCATCTATGAGAGAAAACTCAATATTTGACAATGTCATCATAAACAAATCAGATCTGAATGTACTTGCTCCGTAGTTCATATGACCTCTAAACCTTTATGTAGTCTGGTAACTCAACCTCCTATCAAAATGCTGAAAATCTTCTGTAAACTCAAGATGCTCAAAGTGTTTTATCTCCTCCAGATCTCTGTGTTCATGGCCCACGTGACTGTTATAAAACAATTATCTTAATACTTTTCAAATGCTGTTACTTTTTTTCAAACAAATCAAATGCTCCCATCATGTTCAGAAAATAAAACAAAATAATCAGAAAATAAAAACCGATCGGAAAACCTTATCTATCATCTAGTTTTCATTGACAGATGAAATACTTGGTGACACAGTTACTTCAGACATTTCATTTGATTTTACCACATATTAATAACATTTTTTAAAACAAACCAATCTTATTGTCTTATTTTTTTTTTTTCCCACTTGCACGCTTATGCGACTTGTTAAAATTAAATGAACCAATTTCATTTTTTTTCTCTTTCTCCAACTCTAGTGACATATCACACTATACGTGTTTAGGGAGGAACACAAGAGGCTGTCTCTGTATAATATAATTCTACGTCACTCACCACACCCTCTGTCGTATGGCAAAATGTAACTTCTCCTTTTTTGATCATTTCTAGCTAGATGTGTAACATGAAACATATAATGATTACAAACAAAGACAGACACGGGCCCATCACATCACACACTTCACACACAACAAATACAGTATGCATTGGAGCGCCAATAAAAACTCAAAAAAAATATATGCATGACTCCATGAAAAGTTTTCAGCACAGAATCAATGAAAATGATATTTTATGCAGATCTGCCGAATATATTAGGATTTCTTGGTCTTTTTCTTCACTCCTAAAAAACAGATTAGGCACAATCCCCACCAAATTAAACATTTGGGAAAAACAACAGGCTTCCTTGACGTCCATTAATTCGGGCTGTAAAATAAAACTCACAAAATCTTTAGTTTGCAAACAAACAAAATGAAAAATAATGTGCACATAATATCAAATGTAAGAATGAGCTCATCTATTTACCACGTGGATTTTCTTTTTGACTCAATTCTAATTTTTTCCTTTCCTGGATATTATTATCAATACCTTAACTTTAAATTCCAAATCCTTATAGCAAATCTACTTTCAAAAGAAACAGACATTATCCATACTTCCTCTTTTTCACAAACCGCAAAGTCTGGGAAAGGAGCCAAGCATACTCAAGCAAACCAAAAGTTTTGAAACTTAATAATTAATAAACACTTAATAATTGTTTTTTCCTTAAAGATAGAGTTTTTTCCTAGTCACTAATAGCAGCAGTATATACTGACACATCTTCTTTCAAATACTACCACATCTGCCAAAACAATATCTGAAATGGGAACTACTGCAATTCTATGTTATCAAATAATCAGATTCTGATAAGAAACTGATTCTTCGCGGTTCATCCTCCTCTTCTACAGAAATAATACATTTATGACTATCGGGGACCCCACAAGAGACGGAAGACAAAGAAAATGCCGTTTAAGTCCCTCTCAAAGCAGCAGCCAGTACTTCCCCTTTTTACCACTCGACTCATGTTTAACTCTTTCCTTTGCTTTTTAAAAGTAAAAACATATATATACATACATATATGTGTTCCCTTCCCAATTCTTTCTCCATCATTCTCTTTATGCCACCTTTGAACCACTGCTCCCCAGCCTCTCACATTCTCACCTGCTCTTACCTTCTTCACCTGCCTAACCTTCAACGAATGCGCTGCTTCTCTCACTGTGGAACTTTCCAGATTTCAACCATCTAGCTTTCCAGATTAATCATCTTTTGACATGCCTGCTCTTTTGAATATTCTGCTTATATCTCTCACTGCCCCTCCTCCTCTTCTGCCTCTCTATGATATCCACTGCAGTCACCTCCCTCCTTGAGGGGCGCCCCTCTTTCAGAGCCTTTGACTGCCTGATCCCCATTGGAGAAGAGTGGATCCGTCCCTTCTCCAATCGGACACACACACACCTTTTGTGTTGTCCCACTACACTACACGTGAACCCAATGATTCACGTACCGCTGGTTGCTTAAACCACGCAAAGCGTAACTAACCAGCCCCAGTTGCTCAAACCACGCACAGCGTAACTAACTGGGCACCAACCTGCTCACACGATGCACAAAGCAAAGATACAGGTTGGCCTACAGGATCCCTGTGGACCTCACAGAGAGGTGGGCACCTTAAATACTAACTAAATGAATGCAAGCATTGAAATCTCTTTCTTGATTTTCTAACTTCCTCTTTTTTCCCAGTTCCTTAATTTCTATCACGGCATATTATAAAACATAGGCAATCTCCGTCACTCTCATACACCTAGGTTTCAGGCACGCCATTCACTCTATACCACAGACAAGGAGGTGTTCTTTTAAAATCCCAAAGATTCCGAAAAGGACAATACTCGAACAGTGGTCATGAAAAGTAGGAAGGCACAAAGTAAGAAAAATATCTTACCTGTGTATTTGAAGGTGCAGTTCCCAGTTGCCATAATGACCAAAGCTCTTCCACGATCGTCCCCTTGGATATCTGATGGATTTTTCCCGTTTCGGCACCACAATGTTAATGTAATTTAGGATAAGTCCCAAATTAGACTTAATACTCAGTTGTCTGTGGTTTTCAAATTATGTTAAAATTTCCCCCTTCATGGTAAGAGGGTGCGGCCGCAGCACAAGAAATGCACGTCCAGTCTCATTGCTGATCATGCAGATCTCTCCTGGTTACACCCAAGGAGCTAATTTTATTAGAAATACATGATGGTGTAATCACACCCCCCTTTGTCATCAATTTTAATATGTCCAATCACAATCATACAAGTTTACATTGAGTGATAATGGCAGCCAATGGGATACACATTACTTCATCTATCTGGGAAATTCCATATACATATATTAACTTCTGCTAAGTTCCTGTTTTCCTACAGTCATATCAAGTGATTATGAGTCATTTTTATTTTTAAGCATATGTGACATCTAATGGAGCTTAGAGATTATAAGATATAAGAGATATGTCTATAAGGAGATGGAGACCACCTAATAATGAAATATACAACCCTAGCACAATTGTGTTCACCAACTAACTAAATTTCTTTAACATTATTTTATCAACCTATGGATATGAAACTATTCTATATGGGGTAATAATTAGAGATGAGCGAGCACTAAAATGCTCGGGTGCTCGTTATTCGAGTCGAACTTTTCCCGATGCTCGGGTGCTCGTTTCGAATAACGAACCCCATTGAAGTCAATGGGAGACTCGAGCATTTTTTGCAGGGGACCAAGGCTCTGCCTAGGGAAGGCTGGGTGAAAACCTGGAAACCTCAGAAAATGATGGAAACACCACGGAAATGGACAGGAAACAGCAGGGGCAGCATGCATGGATGCCTCTGAGGATGCCTAATCCCACCATTACCCCAAATTCTCCTAGTGGGGCATGTGTGGTATCGATTCTTCTCAGTTTAATACCGTATACGTCCCCTATCTTGGGACCCTATATTTCATGAATTTTTCGACCACGGAAAAGGAAAAAGAGCTTGCTCTGGCCAGGGGAGTGTCTTTCCTACTGCAGCTAAGGGGACGTGTCCATGCTCTGCCTATCACAGGTCAGGAGGCAATTAAAAGAAGAACAAAAAAAAACATAAGTACCATATCTAATACATCCCCTATCCGGGTAAATTGTTTGGAGAGAGGGCCTGTAGGTGGGGGGCAGGCTGGGGGGAAGGAGGTTGAGCTGGAAGAGCCAGAGGAGTGACCCCTGGGCTAGCGTGTGTGGTGGTGATAACAGCCGGATGTATTTAGAATGACGACGCAGGACCCCAACTTAAAAATTTAGCATCAACCGGTACAGTCGTAAATTATGAGCTTGATCAAGTGTGGTATGTCTTCTATGTATACTACTCAGTTTAATACCGTATATGGCAGCTATCCGGAAAAATAGTTTGGAGAGAGAGAAAGATAGGACCAAAGACGTAAATTGTTTGGAGAGAGGGCCTGTAGGTGGGGAGCAGGCTAGGGGGAAGGAGGTTGAGCTGGAAGAGCCAGAGGAGTGCCCCCTGGGCTAGCGTGTGTGGTGGTGACAACAGCCGGATGGATTTGGAAAAACTGTAGCATCAACCGGTACGGTATGTATTCTTCTGAGTTTAATACCGTATACGGCACCTATCCGGAAAAATAGTTTGGAGAGAGAGAAAGAGAGGAAAAAGACGTGCAGTATGGAGCAATTACACGGAAACTATTAGATTAGGCAGACGTGGTCTGCTTAATTGCAACCCAGACAAATGAGAGAAAGAGAGGAAAATGACGTATTTTTAAAAGTGACGTTCAGTATAGATCAGGGGTGCACAACGTTTTCTGGGTGGGGGCCACTTTGTCCGACTGAACCAACGTCAAGGGCCGAAAATAACATTTAAAGGGGTATTACCAACTAAAATACTGTATTTATGGCAGATTGAACACACAGTGTATACCATTAATGTCTAGTTACAGTTCCAGGAGTCCCATCTAATGGGAGAAAAACATGAAAAATGCATGTGAGCAGCCACAAAACATGGACATACATGTCTGTTACCAGATGGATGGGGCCACACAGAATGGTATCAAGGGCCGCATGTGGCCCCCGGGCCGCAGGTTGTGCACCCCTGATATAGATCAAGTGTGGTATGTGTTCTATGTATACTACTCAGTTTAATACCATATATGGCAGCTATCCGGAAAAATAGTTTGGAGAGAGAGAAAGATAGGACAAAGACGTAAATTGTTTGGAGAGAGGGCCTGTAGGTGGGGGGGCAGGCTGGGGGGAAGGAGGTTGAGCTGGAAGAGGAGTGCCCCCTGGGCTAGCGCGTGTGGTGGTGACAACAGCCGGATGTAGTTAGATTGACGACACAGGACCCCAACTTAAAAATTTAGCATCAACCGGTACAATTGTCAATTATGAGCTCAATCAAGTGTGGCATGACTTTTTAGATGGAGATTGCATGTGGTCACGTACTCCCTGAAACCCCATAGTCACCTGTTCTCTGATGTGCTACCCCAGAACATTATCTGCCCCAATTCGCAAGACCATTTGCAGTCTCCGTGTGCTGACAGTGGGGATTTACCAGTGTTGTCTGAGGAGGTGGTGGACAATGGCGAGACACAGGTGTCGGGGGGTGAGGTAGTTGTATGGGAAGCAAGTTACAGTGGGGACTCCTTGGGGGGACTCTCTCATGATGGGACAGATTCAACTTGGGTGGATCAGGCACAGGAACAGATCAATTTTTTTTTTTGTGTTTATTAACTTTTATTTAGCACAAATAACCACAGAGATATTTATTCGTTCTCTTCGCTGCGCAGTCTGGCGTTGGGGTTCGTCACTTTGATGGCGAGCTGTGCCGCTCTCTCCACAATGGTCTTTAGGTCCTTTGAGGAGACGTTGTGGGCGATTTCTTCACAGAAGGACTTGTTGCTCATCAACAGAACCTCGAGCTCCTTGACATTGTGGACCAGGAATTTGCGGAACCCTGTGGGCAGCATGTGTTTGGTCTTCTTGTTGCTACCGTATCCAATGTTGGGCAATACAGATACGCAGGTAATATTATTTTTCACACCTATCCCAAAAATAAAATTTACGCAGTTTGCGCAAATAAAACTGGAAACTGGAGAGACGGCCTGTAGGTGGACCTCTGGAAAAATTGTTTGGAGAGAGGGCCTGTAGGTGGACCTCCGGAAAAATTGTTTGGAGAGAGGGCCTGTAGGTGGACCTCCGGAAAAATTGTTTGGAGAGAGGGCCTGTAGGTGGACCTCTGGAAAAATTGTTTGGAGAGAGGGCCTGTAGGTGGACCTCTGGAAAAATTGTTTGGAGAGAGGGCCTGTAGGTGGACCTCCGGAAAAATAGTTTGGAGAGAGGGCCTGTAGGGGGACCTCCGGAAAAATTGTTTGGAGAGAGGGCCTGTAGGTGGACCTCCGGAAAAATTGTTTGGAGAGAGGGCCTGTAGGTGGACCTCTGGAAAAATTGTTTGGAGAGAGGGCCTGTAGGTGGACCTCTGGAAAAATTGTTTGGAGAGAGGGCCTGTAGGTGGACCTCTGGAAAAATTGTTTGGAGAGAGGGCCTGTAGGTGGACCTCCGGAAAAATAGTTTGGAGAGAGGGCCTGTAGGGGGACCTCCGGAAAAATTGTGTGGAGAGAGGGCCTGTAGGTGGACCTCCGGAAAAATTGTTTGGAGAGAGGGCCTTTAGGTGGACCTTCGGAAAAATTGTTTGAAGAGAGGGCCTGTAGGTGGACCTCCGGAAAAATTGTTTGAAGAGAGGGCCTGTAGGGGGCCCTCCTGAAAAATTGTGGTAAAAGAGTGCCAGTTGGACCTCTGAAAAATGGCGTTTTTTTGGTGAGCGTTAGGCAAAGACGATATGGAGGAGGAGTAGGAGGAGTAGAGAAGAGGAATCGGATACATAAGTAATGTTAATCTTTAGCTGCTTTCCCCCGGAGGAGATTTGAATTCCGGTGAAATCCAGGCTTTGTTCATTTTAATAAGCGTCAGCCTGTCAGCGCTGTCAGTTGACAGGCGTGTACGCTTATCGGTGATGACGCCACCAGCTGCACTGAATACCCGCTCTGACAGCACGCTAGTGGCAGGGCAGGCCAGCACCTCCAAGGCGTACAGCGCCAGTTCAGGCCACGTGTCCAGCTTTGAAACCCAGTAGTTGTATGGAGCATGTAGTTGTATAACATGTTTAATGTCGAATTCCATCTCGTGGGCACGTCGCACAACAGTCGGTGAGCGGGCAGTTGTAGGCGGCGCTGCGCTGCCCTGAGAGTGGCAGCATCTGTGGTCGACTTGCGGAAATGCGCACAGATGCGGCGCACCTTGGTGAGCAAATCAGACAGATTGGGGTATGTCTTGAGGAACCGTTGAACTATGAGATTGAACACGTGGGCCAGGCATGGCACATGTGTCAGTCTGCCAAGTTGCAGAGCCGCCACCAGGTTACGCCCGTTGTCACACACAACCATGCCTGGCTTGAGGTTCAGCGGTGCCAGCCACACATTGGTCTGCAACGTGATGCCCTGTAACAGCTCTTGGGCGGTGTGCCTTTTGTCACCTAAGCTCAGCAGTTTGAGCACCGCCTGCTGGCGCTTACCCACGGCACTGCTGCTGCGCCTAGAGCTACCGACTGAAGGCACCGTGCCCACGGATGGTAATTCGGTGGAGGAGGAGGAGGGGTCGGAGGAGGAGGAGGCATAGTACGTCTGAGAGACCGTGACCGAGGTAGGCCCCGCAATCCTCTGTGTGGGCAGTACATGAGCGGCCCCAGGGTCATTCTCGGTCCCAGCCTCCACCAAGTTAACCCAATGTGCCGTCAGTGAGATATAGTGTCCCTGCCCGGCAGCACTTGTCCACGTGTTC